>JAVCKT010026890.1:0-39463 GCA_032273925.1 Rhynchotus rufescens | reverse complement strand
CAAAAAAAAAAAAAAAAAAAAAAAGTCTGTAAACTGATGGCTAAACTCAGTGCAGAAGTCCCATAGAAAGCATTACAGATGATCCTGAATTGCTTTAGTGAGAAACAGAAAATGAAAAGAAATGCTGAGGAAGGATGGAGGCACAGTGTATCCAGGGAAGATGGAAAAGAGACTAGTGAACATAATAGAATGGAATAGGGTTGCTCGTTTAAGGTTATTTTATGCAGAGCCTATTACTCTTCCAAGTAATTTCATTGCAACACTAGAATGAAAACAGCTAGAATGAAAGGACACAGACATTTGCATTCATTTTAACTAGTTCCTCTCACTTGTAGCTGAATAACTAAGTGTGCAAGATGCTGCAAAGCTCTCTGCGACACGATATCCCTCCTGTAAGTGTCATGAGGCTCCTCTTCAGCTGGCCATCTACTTCCGTGGTGTTTATTACTTTGGGGGCAGACAGGGCAAGGATTTTGGAGTAACCATAGAAGAAGGCATTCCTGGGTGCTGATGCTGCCACCTGTGGAGGACTTCCACAGTCCCCTGCTCAGAAAAGGTCTAGAGCCTCTTCCAGTTTTGCTCTGTGTGTTGGAAGGAGGCATCTGAGCCCTGCTCAGCAGGCCTGAAGCCTTGGTCTCCCCAGGAAGAGAGGCTGATATTTGACTGGGGTTTCCTAGCTCAGAAGCAGCTTCAGTGGCTTCAGACAGCACCCAGTAGCCTCTCTCTCCACCTCCTTTCCTTCACAGATGGTGCTGCAGGAATCCCAGAGCTCAAGCTCATACCCAGGTGCTGCTTGTGCCTGTGCAAGGCCAGGGCAGTCACAGCCAGGCAAAACAGAGAGCGGCCTCCTTTACTGCAGTGTATAAAAGCAAGAGATGTGTTTATGGAGATTGGGAAGGGCTGGCTCGGAGCTTGAGATATTCTTCAAGGGGACAGGAGCCAGCTGCTAAGGAAACAACCACCATTTTAGTTCCCAGTTGCATGTCAACTTTAATAGCAAACATTAAAAAACATTTGATAATGCTCATAGCACGAATAGCCTTGAAACACTGTACAAATCTCAGTTAATTATATACTTGCAGTAAATTCTGGATGGGAAGCTTTTTTTTTCTCCCTGAGTAGATGATATTTGGTATGTACTGAAAATATTCTTCCTCTTTCAGGGTCTAGTCCGGCCATCCTGATTCACCACATGATTTCCAGGTGCACAAGGGATGAATGCTTAACAGAGACATTCTTTTTTAGGTCCAAAGCATTTCCTAACATTGCTGAACACCTGAATCTCCCTTTAGTTTCCATTTTTTTTTCTGAATCTTTCAACAAATCTAGAATAGTCTTGGATTTTTTGCTTTTCTGGAATCAGTGTCTTAAGGCTGAAGAGGACCTTTTCAATGATCTATAAATAATCTAATCTAACACTGTATTTCATACTAAAACTTTCCTTAGCTGCTTCATGCACAATCAGCTTTATAAAATTTGTAAGACTGTAGGACTATAGGTTATTTGGAAAGTCTTCTGCAAGATGCATTGGAGAACAATGTGGAGGTATTATTAGCAGAGAGCAAAGAGCAGTTCTCTGTAAGCAAACTTTGCACTGATCAGGAGGTTTTAAATAGTTTCCTCTGAGACAACTTTGGCTCCTTCTGTTACACAGTTTTACTCAAGTGTTCAACAAATTATCTCATGAAGGAAGCAAATATTGCAAGAACAATATTCTACGTATATCTAGCAGAGGTTGAAAACCACAGCATGGAAAGAGCAGCCTCAGCTCCCTAAACAAGTTAAACAGAAAGGAAAGGCACAGAGAGGGAAATCCTCTCTGACTTTGTTATGGAAATGTGATATAGTTTGACATTTTAATTGCGATTCTCCTCTTATTATCTGGCACACGTTCATAGTGCCCGAGATGTTGTTTAGTGAATCCAGCTGCCTCCTCCACTTCGTTTGAAGTCTGGTGACTCCGCGTGATAGGGGAGTGTGAGAGTCAATGTGATTTGTGTATGAGGAAACATAAATATGTCACAGGAGTTTAGTCTTATAGATCTGCAGTTTATACTCACAAAATCTGTTGTGCCCTTGTTTACACACCCGGATCCAAAAGGCTGACACACCCTCATTCTAGCTTGAGGCTTTCATCATTTTTTACTCATTTCTAATGAGGCCATTGTAAAGCATGTGGACGATGTTTGACCACAGTTTAATATATCTAGGCAAATGTGCTCTCAAATGTTAAGAAGAGCTTTAATCAAAGTTGATTCTTGGTCATTAGCAGAGATGAGCACACGCAAGGTTTTGCTGCCACATGTACAAACATATAGCTACAGGCTTTCCCATTTTCAAAAAACTCATTCACACCAAAAAAAAATGGGAGTCAGGCATGCCTGCATGAATACTTGCACACCCCTGAGCACAGGCACCTGAGTATAGAAAGGGATCTGTGTTTAAGTGCTGAACAACATGCTTGTTCTTCCTTTGCTAGCTTCTGTGAGACAGAATTACTATGATAAACTCACTCGCTTGGTGCTAACCTTCACCTGAACTTCACCCACTACTATCAAGCACATGGGAAGACGTGGCCTAAAATGATCCTGTGCTTACATGTGGCTGTGGGATAGAAAGATTTATCATGGGACACATGTACGAAAATGCTATAGGGAAAACACAAGTCTATCTTCAGAGAAAGTAGCTCTGAGATGTGGGATTAGCAGCAGCTGTTCTACTACCCATCAACCTTGCTGAAATTTCAGTTTGCAAGCCCTGTGTACCTCAAAATGAATGATGGCAACATCCTCCATTTGGATAGGAGGTTCTTTGACAGCAACAATGATATGAATAAAAACTTTCAGCCTAATTCCTTCTTGAAGTTTATCTGACTCTGAAGGCATTAACCTCATATCATGTATCGCTTTAAGATAGAAAAACGGAAACATTTTTTTTTAATGAATAAATTGCATATATCACACTACCTGTGAAGAGCCTTGATAACTTTCCTGATCTTGGTTCCAGTCCTTTCTCCAGCTCTGGGAGAGCAGGGGACAGCATTGGCAGGACATGCTCAGTAAATCTGGCTCCATCTGAGACTGGAGGGTTTAATGGAGCTTTATGGAATGGAATCAGACACATGGTCAACATCCAGTTCTGCTGAGGGAAATGGATGTCGTCACTCTGAACTGAGACGTAGAAGCTTTGATGCTTCTAACCTTTACTTCTGTAGTCCTGATGAGTGAGATGCCATGGAAGGGATTCACCAGTTGAGTCAGTATGATGAATGGGAGTCAAATAACATTCTGTTCTGGATGTTCACAGAGAAACCTTTAGAAGAGTAAGACAATCACTATGTGTGAAATGTCAGCTGATTGCAGGACCAAATTGCTAGAGTTTTGCCCGCTTGGCTATGTAAAGGACAGCTCTTTGTGACCAAAAGCCCTAAACTAACTTTTTAACCATACACAATTATTGAAAAGTAGATTAGAAAAAGCATAACAAAGGGAATCAGGTGCACAAGTCATGATTTCCTAGGTTCACTTAGTGGCCTTTCCTAGGTTCACTTAGTGGCCTTTCTATTTCTTAGGAAAGTAGGGCTTTCCTCAGAAGGAAACTAGGGATGATGTGGTTAGCTTGTAGATTGTGCATAAGAACGAATTACTCATTGCTTCTTTAACATTCATTAGTTACCTGCAAAGTGACATGATCCCCAACTGCGCAAATACAGACTCTTTATTGCATTCTATGTGCAGATTAGCATAATAGAAATTACGTTCTTTGTGCCACCCTTGGAGCAAGTCACCTATATATAGTATTGCACTTCTGTATTCAGTAACCAGACAAACTGCAGAGATGTTTCTGGTAGGAGGTGCAGAGTAAGCAGATGTATATGAAGTAGCCCTTAGGGGATATTTCAGAGGGACATAATGCTCTTAAGCATTATTTCTCACCTAAGGCCAGACTCCTGGCACACCAAGCTGCTCAGTGGCCAATGCCAGGCTGGAGCCAGGGGGGTTAGTGATAAGTGAACATGGAGACAAAGCCAATACTTATTTTTGTCACTAAGGCATGAGACTGCTCTTGTAGCAGGCCTCATCTTCACACTGAATGCCCAAACCATGTGGAAGTGGGAGGCCATTTGGGAGTTCTTTACAGAGTGGAAACTCCTCAAGAAGGCTTTCCTCTCCCTTGCTTCCTTTTTTTATTTGAAGAAAGCTGCTTCTCATCATGCCCAGAGCATGAACTCATTTGGCATTGGAGCCAGTCAGAAGCCAGATGGCTTATTTTAACACAGAAGGAGTGGTCAAGCGTTGGAACACGCTGCCCAGGGAAATGATGGAGTCACCAACTGTAGCAGTATTCAAGAAATATGTAGATGAGGCACTTAGGAATACAGTTCAGTAGGCTTGGTAGTATTAGGTTTATGGTTGGACTTGATGATCTTAAAGGTCTTTTCCAATCAAAGGATTCTATGATTCTATGAACCTCTCTCCCACCAGACACTGCTGGAGATCCTCTTTTTCCACAAGCAAGCTCAGTGAGCTAGATGCAGGGCTGTGAATTTGAGGCTGATTTGGAGGGAAGAGCCTTGTGCCTTTGACAGTACTGGACTCCTCACTCACAGCAGCTCCAAAGTTAAATGTGTTGTTCAGCAGAGGTGAAATCTGCACTCTTCACCTCACATTTTTGAATCCATTGTGGCCCAGCTGACAAAACTGCTGCCTCCGAAGACTGGCCATACGTCTCAACTTGGAAAGCTGATTTATGCCATTTCAGTGGCTAATTTGTGCAGGGCAGAGATAAACATCCTTTTTGGATCCTTTTGGATCCAGCAAAGATATTACCTAGTCCAGGTGCTGTTCACTGTCTGGGCTGAAGTTTACTTTATGTGAGCTCTCCTTCATCTGTTTCAGTGCAAAGGTAGTCCATTTAGTGCAAACAAGTTTTAGCAATAAGTAAGCTAAAACAGATGACTTTGCACTTCATCAGCTGAGGAACATTCCACCAGCAGAGCTGTGGGATGTCGTAGGAACTCCAGCAGAAGCACAGTTACAAGTGGGTGTTGAGTGCAAACATCTTAAAACTTCCCAGTCAGTTGCAAAGTGCATATGCATCTTTGCTTTCTTGCAAAGATAGTTCAGTCCACTACAGTGCCTAGTCCCTTTACCTAAACTGCGCAATCCTGCATGGTTATTTGATATCAGAGGCTGGCATGCTCTGCAAGCCTTGGAAACTGACTCATCGAGCAGTGTTGGGAACCCTGCAGGAAAAAAGTGTTTCTGCAGCAAGCAACCAATGCTGAAGACCTCTCTTCCTTTGTGGACCTCATTAGTGTGACCCTTCAGCAATCCCTTCTCACTAATTTCATCGCAGCATTAGCTTTTCTGACTCTCTATTCCCTGTGTCCCCATCTCCTTATCTGATCACTCAGCCTCTCCAGAATGAGCAGTGCTATGTTTAGCCTGTTCTGGCACTCAGCAGCGCTCCTGTGGGTGCTGGCTCTCATAGGGAGCCTACAAATTTCCACTCGTATTGGAAAGAGGAATGTTTTCAAAACTGCTGACACCAGATCCCCAGTAGGTGAACTAAACCAAGAGGCCGGAGCCTCTGAAATGTTCTTATTATAGCTGGGGCAAATAGCTCCCATCTTGTGTTACCGCAGTCTCGCAGTCATGTGTCCCAGCAGCCTAGTACCCCTGTCAGGCCGGAGGGCAAGAGCGTGAGGTCACTTCTAACAGCCCCGCTTCCGTGACGTGTCACAGGAAAGCCAAGCCACTTCTCCATCTAGGTGTGGGAAGTCAGGGGAAAGGGCAGACTCGGGTCCACATTTAAGCTTTCCTTTTTGCTTCTATGTGAGCCAGACATATTTTTGGAGGTCATGGCAGGAGTCATCTTCCTGTCCTTTATCTGCAGACACCACTGTAGCCAGGCAGCTTTTAGGAGTCCTGAACCACGGCAGCTTTTCTCTAGCGATATGGGAGTATGAAAGAGCCATCTACAGGTGATGGGAGATAAGGCGCCACAGCATGCCCTCTGCTTGTCTCAGCAGCAGATGAGGAAGAGCTGATAAGCAGAGATTGAATTCTTCTGCCTTGTTTTATACCTCCTTTCCATGGTCACAGCAACTTCTCTTACAGGGCACCACTGAGTTATGTGAATTACCCCAACCTTTTCCAGTCCACAGTCAGTGACCTTGAGCCAGGGTATCGCACAACGGGCATCACACTTGGACCTTGCTGGAGATGGTGGTGGTCCCTGGGACCACCAGGTGGACCGTGCTGGGAAGCACATTGCTTGCAAACCACCTACCACTGGAGCCATGAGCAGGCCTTGGAGGCATCCCTGTACTACTACCTCCCTCCTGCTAGGCAGCAGGACAGCAGGTTGGTATGTCTAGAGGATCGGATTCTGCACAGCAAGAAAGGAACTGTTACATCTCAGTCCCCAGCATTTCAGCTCTAGTTAGACATTCACCATGCTCCCGAAACCTTTGCTGGCTGCTGCAAGGTGTCTGCTTGCAGCCACCCAAGGGGCTGTTGTGTAAGTTTGCCAGAGAGACCAGAACCCAGCAGGTCCATGTAGTCACAACTGCCAAAGAAAAGAAGGCACGAAACAATGTGGTAGGCAGCTATGGAGTGGCAGCCTTGAACTGAAGAGTGTGGTTTCAGATAGCAACAAGGAAGCCTGGGCTCCAAATCTATACCACTGTTTGCAAAATGTTTAGGAAATGCTAAGAACTTCTCACAGCTGGAGAGCCCAGCATAAGTTGCTGTATCAGGCATGAGAAGGTCTAGACTGGAAGGCCAGTTCCCACTGTACAGTCCCTGAGAGAGGTAAATCTATAAACCTCTTACACCTCTACTTCTTCTCTATGTAGCAATCAAAACAGTTCTCTCTTCTCCTTGGACATCTTCTGTGTGGACTGATGCTCACAATAGACAGGAGAGCAGCCCTGGACACATTCAGAATGAAAAACATTCTGCCTTTGAGAAGACTATTTGGTGGTTTCTTTACCACATGTTTACCTACCTCCCTCTTTCTCTATCTTTTCACTCTCTCGACTCTGTTATCTCCTCTTTCATTTCTGTGTCCATGCAAGCCCTCCCCCCACTACACCAACCCTCACTTTCTGTCCTTTTACATCTGTTTCCTACACTTTACTTTGATTTAGCCAAGTCTGTGATGTCTTGTAAGTGGCACAGTCCCCACAGGCTCTGTCTGACTGACACGTGACATATTTTTAAAGAGCGTGGACTTAGCCCGGTGAGGTGAAAGAGCAGTACCCAGCATGTATGAGTTGTGCATAATAGAACACACAGCTTTTAATTAAAACTGGTATTTTAGAACCTCTGCTGGTGGTGGCCCTGCTGAAATATGACATCGCTGAAGTCTCACAGACTGGTATGACCCCATCTCTCAGAGCTACAGTTGCTCTCAGCGTCAGCATGAGCACTGAAGGGTTAAATAGCCATTTTAGCTCTGAGTGCTCCTATAGCAGGGTCCTGAGTGCATTGTAGCCTGATCTAATGGACTGGGATAGCAGTCCTCAAGTTACAGACATGACACTGTTTAGCACATTGGTTCCAAGAAAGCCCATTTTAAATTAAATAAGATTCAAATGCCATGGAATTGTGTCCTGGATATCACCTTTGTAAGTGGGACTAGATCCAGAGGAGGCTCCCAGGAGATTGGGAGTTGGTCTAGGAGAGCGTCTTCTAACATCTATCCTGTTCATATGACATAGGACAGTCTGTTCTTACATTTTGTTCTGCTAGAATTTACTCCTTTCTTTTATTGCATCTTCTTTTAACAGCTCTCAAAAGCACGCTAAGTGAGGACTGCCTGATTGCCACTCAGACAGGACTCAGTCCCCAAGTTCTCACTGTCTCCTCGGTGCTTTAAACTGAGCAACCATAACCAGGAAGGAATAACCAGGAATTACAGCAGGTGTTTCTGACAAGAGCAAGCCTGGGTTAGCTCCATGTGATGCTACTGCCTCCCCGTGAGATGTGGGGCAAGATACTTAGGGCTTTATCTGCAAAGCCAAACTTGATTTCCTTGGCATCTTGTCTCTATAGAACAGGGCACTGCCTCATTTAACAAGCTGCTGCAGTGGAAGTGGACATACCTTATGGACAATACACCTTACAGACATAGCTGTTTTTCTTTCCAACCTAGCACAAGCTGAAAGGATATCGAGGACTTCAGCTGATCTGATTTGGTCCTTCTACACTCAGAACCTCCATGGAATAAAATAGCTGAATCTCTGCACTATATTAGCTTGATATAGCACTCCTTATTTCCTTCTGTCCCACATCAACCAGATCACAATCCATGTCCAATGTATGACTCAGAATAGTGTATCAGAATCTGAGATCTGAATATTACCACTGCCTTCTCGTAATTTTTTAAGCAAAAGAATATCTGCTCCACAGATGGGTTGTGAGGTTGAAGAAGATACTCCTCACTGAATGTGAATTAAATCAGCAACAAATCATGCATGTCTCAGAGCCCTGGCAATGTACTGGCATGTAGACTTCATAGCAGATGAGATAAAAAAAACCCCAGAGTTTAGGAGAGAAGAAAATAGAGTTTACTGGACTCAGCTATCTGAGAGCTGGTACCCAGATTTTAAAATGTATAATGTTACATTTGGATCATGAGGGGTGGATCATGAGGTAAAGCCCATTACTTTGGATCCAGAAAGACATCTACACACCAGAACAGGATATGAACAGCAGAGAAGAGCTGCAGGCCCCTGCAGGGCCTGTTGCCTCCTCAGTTCAAGGTCCTGGGGCAGGAGTGGCAGCCTCCCAGATGTGAAGGTGAGGCAGGGGCTGCAGAAGGAAGGCCATCTCCCTTGGTGAGCTGTCCCAGAGGACTGGGAGAGAAGAGGAAGGGGTATCAATAAGTCCTTGGGCCTTGGCTGCCTCCTAACCTAGGTTGCGAGTTAGGGGCCGGGGGGACATGAACACTTCACAGGCACACTGTAGAGAGAACATAAAGGGACCACCATTTAGCCCCAAAAGATTTGTGTGTAGAAACCTCTGAGGGCGCTCCCGTGCTGCATAAGCTGCTCCTCCAATCATGAGGTACAGATAATCTTACCCATTCCTGCCATTGCCAAGGCTTGCTGAAGGAGAGTGGCACTCAAGCGAGCGCCTGAAGTAGGATGAGGGGTCCGTGCTTGCACAACCCCACCCCAGCCTGCATCCCCATCTCCTGACACATGGGAGCTGTGCTGAAGTGTTTCTAGTCTCAGCAAACCTCAGTGAGAAAGTGGGGGAGGCATCGACCCTGGCGGGAGCCCTATCCTTTTTATCCACAGGTTTAGGCCTTTTACACACCAGCAAATGCGGAGTTAAGATTACGGCTGACAAGAAATCCAAACATTTGCAAGTGTGGGAATTCCCAAGGAGAGCAACCAAACTGACTTAACTCTGCCCTTACAGCAATGACTTTACACAGTCTGAAGCCGAGACGGCCTCAGCCAGCTACAACAAAGAGTTTAATCTTATCAGTGACCATAAAAACTCAAATTCCTCTTAACAGAATTCCTGATGGGGACGGTAGTGCCAAGTCTGGCCTCACTGCAGTCCTGCACAGT
Source organism: Rhynchotus rufescens (assembly GCA_032273925.1). Classification (NCBI taxonomy): domain Eukaryota; kingdom Metazoa; phylum Chordata; class Aves; order Tinamiformes; family Tinamidae; genus Rhynchotus; species Rhynchotus rufescens. The sequence goes on along the minus strand of JAVCKT010026890.1, from coordinate 29,871 downwards.
CAACAGGGGGGAAAAATGCTATATCACAAATTCCTGAGGCCCGAATTCCTCCCTCCTCAGGGAGAGAGCAAGCCTGGCGGGACTCACACTTCTCAGGGCGGTCTCCGCGGAGGTTGCGCACCACTGGGCCATGCAGCGGGAGAGGAACATGTGCAGGATCTAGAATGTGTTTTTTCCTTCAGTCATGTAGGGATAAGTTTTTTTACACTGCTGCAGTTGATCAGGTACAATGCTCCCTTCAGGTTCACTTGAACGGGAGCAGAGGGATCTTGCCTGAACCATGGATGTCACTGGCTGTGGGAGGGATGGTCCGAGCCCTGCTGTGTTCCATGTAAGGACTGTGGTGCTGGGCGAGCAGCAGAGTCGGGCCCTGGTGGCAGGAACTCCCAGCAAAGCATTGCTCAGCAAGGACTGACCATGCACAGAGGCTGCTCGTGTCACCAGTGTAACCTGTGTTACCCCTGCGCTAGGTCTCTCTTCCCCTTTGCTCCATTTCCCCTCTCAGCTGGACTGGTTCCCCAGGAATCAGAGCAGGGCCTAGTTTGCCCTTCAGTGTCTATTTAAGCTTCATAAAGTCAAATTCCTGAGTCTCTCTCCATCTTCTGCCATGGCCACATATGCCGCCCATCTGTCCCTCAGAGGTGTGAAAGATCTGCACTGGCTCCTGATACAGTCACTCCTTCCCAGACTCTGGACCCACAGTTCACTCTCAACGTACTGAAAATCTTCACACAGGAACTCACTGCCTCCCTGTGCCACAAGGGCGGTAATTGGCCCTACTCCAGCCTCCCCATCATGTCTTTCACCCCTTTCAACACCCAAACCTCTCCTCTATACACACAGGCTATGCAAAGGCAAGGTCAAGATCCTTGTGCAGTTCCTCATTTGTCTCCCCCTCACACATCTTCTGCCACCTTTATCCTTTCTGCTGCCTCACATTTATCCCATCACCTACTTATTTGTCCTGTCTTGAAGTTTTTATCTATGCCTCCATGACCCTTAGCAGCTATGCGCAGCCTGTCCACACTTTCAGAAGACACCACACAACCGTTTTTGCATTCTCCTTGCCTTTCCCACGTGGGACATCTGTCCTCTACTTATAATCTGTACATCTACATTTTTTTCCCTTCCTAGGCACACAACACTTTTTTATGTGCACACTTGCTCAGGCAGGGCTGGAAGACCATGTTTGATCTCTGCTCATAAAGTTGATTCCAACTCATGGAATGCCTCACTCCAAAGTGGAGGCTTTCCCCCAGCCCTGGAGCGGACTGTTCCTCTCTCAGTCTCCAGTCCTAGGGAAGAACCCGTAGGAGTCTTCCTCCTGGAATACCTAGAAAAAACGTACCATGTAACCATGTAGTGACAGTCTGGAGTGACTGTACACATCAGACTCTTTGGGAAGCTCTCTGAGAACTAGTCTGTAAGCATCACTCCTGCCTCTGTTAGATCTTGCTCCTGATGCTGATAGGAAGCCACACAGTTTGTACAGGAGAGCCTGGTGGAAATACTTTGCATGCACTTCGTCTGTTGATAAGGTTTGCCTATCTGCCGATACACATTGTGCCTCTCCCTCTGTCTGGCTTGGAGTGGTCTACATTCTCACTGCCATCCTATGTCAACACCTGTGCCCTCTAGCTCCATCCACTCGCTTCACTCTTTGTGCATCTTAGAACAGAGCTGCTCAGCACAGGGGCTATGCCTTCACATTGGGTCTGGCCAGGACCCCAAGGCCCAGATTCTCTGATATCTGGCTGCTTTTGTAGCTGAAGCACTCTGCTTGTAAGTGCATCTAGAAGCGAGTACATGTCTAACACTTCTGTTGGGCAAGAGGAGAAAATGGGTTGTCTTCCTCCCATTACTGCAGGCCCAGAGATGACAGAGAGCAATCCTAATTAGGGGGCTACAGAGATGACGCTTCCATGGAGAACAAGTTTTATTTATGAGCCAGATTAGGAGGCATTAATTGCTTTCTCTCTTGGTTTCTGCTCAGAAAGGTACAGTAATCACAGGAACATTTTTGACATTGTTGACATAGCTTCCCAGCCCTCCTGCTGAGAAACAGGGACTCTTGCATACTTCAAAAGGGCTTAAAGGCTCGGATTGTGCCACCGCAGTAGTAGTGCCGATCTAGGACTGGGGTGGGGGGAATTTGCATTAGAAGGATTAAATACCGGGATATTGTGGAATTTTAAACTGATGTTTTCCGGCTGACCACAGGCCCAGAGCTTGTGTGTGGCATGTTTGAGCCTCCAAAGTGCTCTTGATCCTCTGATCTTTTATTTCATAACATTTCTCCCCAACCCCACCTCCCCGCAAATGTATTTTGCTTTTCAGTTTGGTTGCTGAGCAGACACACATCAGCAAAGGGAAGATGTTTGGCTGACAGTATTGAGAGCTGCCTGAAGCTCAGGAAAGCTTTCCTTGCATGTATTGGAAATACTGAGTGTCTGGATTACTCTTGCAGTAGTGGGCCCCAGAGTAACAACTAACACCACGCATGCTCTGTCCTGACCAAAGTGTCCAGAAATACTTTGCCACAGTTCTTTGCAAACATCATGGGATGCTGTTAAATCAGATTGCCTTCTGAGATGTGCCTCCTGCTCATGGTTCATGTAAAAAACAATCCTAGTTTTTACAGCCACAATGCTAAATGACCTTTTCTTGAAGCAGCATCAAAATAATGGGGGCTCAACTGAAACAAACCATTTAAAAAACATTAGCTAATGGAATACCTGGCAGTCTTGAGGGCCAAGTACCTTACTCTGCAAGAAGAGACTTACCCTGTTAGGATCCTAATGTAACTTGATCTGTGGCAGTCGTGGGCCACCCTGCTACCCAGTCGTCACTAGACATGAGCTCAGTCTGTGCACAAAGGCCTTGCTGTGGTAGGAAATGACTTCTTATTAGGTCCTGAAGTTGGCGTCAGGATAGCTGCTGGTGTAACCATAGCCATGTACAGGTGGAATGTAAGGAGATCATGGTCTGGCCTGGGAAAGACCCTTGGGCTTTAGGTTTGGGGTTTATTTGTTTGTTTTTTTCTGCATTGAGGTGAATACTCAGCCTTAACAGCATTGGTCTTCTCACGTGTAGCATCCTGAAGGAGAAGGCAGCTGTAAGAGGGAAGTAGGTGCCCTGGCAGACTGGGAGCACTGGAGGGGTCCTGCTGCTGCTGCCCCTGCATTACAGCCAGCAAGTATCCCTCTGCAGAGCCCATGACAGCCTTCCCCCAGCTGCCCCTCAAGCCCTTCTGCCACCCTAGAGCATAGCACTGTAGTCCATAGAGCCAGAAACCTTCTGTGAGTACAACTGCATCATGGCCCTTTATGGCTGGAGGCCCAGATCTGTGCCAGCTGAAATCATTGAGGAGCTAATATGCAAATATTTCTCCTCCTGCACTTTCCAAAATCACTCTTGCTGGTGATTCTAGTAGTTATTATAAATCAGAGAGGACTTGGCAACCCATCAAAGCTGGCATTTTCCCTTAGTCTAATGCAGCGAAGTAATTTAAGAACAACCGCTAAAGATCTTGGACCAGTTACACAGTGAGGCAGCAAGGGGACTCCGGCGCTTTCCCTGCAACCATGACTCAGCCTTTCAGCCCATCTCCTCTAGAGTACTTTCCCCAAAGCAACTGCTGTATCACAGCCAGCTAGCCCTCTATCACATCTCCTTGCACATCTCAGGATGATTCCCTCATGGGAATCTGAGAAGGCCGTCAGGGAAGCAGCAGTAGCTAGAGGCTTCAAAAACAGATGTGCACTCATCTGCATTTGACAGATGCCTGTTAATTATTTACACGGTACCAGAGGTACTAATAGCAAGCAAGACAGGCTTCTTTCCCCAGGAGCTTTCCATGCAGATTAAGTAGATACCAAAAGGGCAAGGCAGGATCAGGCATGATTGAAAGAGCAAATCATGTCATAGAGAACAATGATGAAAGGAGGGACAAAAGGAAAAAGCCATTGGAAGGAATTGGAAGGAGGTGATTTGGTGAAGAGAGGAGAAATTGTTTTCCAGAAACAGGAAATCAGAACAGAAAGAGGCAGCAGGAAAGTCAGAGGAAATACCAGAGAGTAAGGGGCAGACATAGCAACTGGTGGCTTAAAATCAGTGCAGTCCTTGCTCTGTCTGTCATATTTTGCCCATGCAATAAGGCTGCAGGAAACTCGATGAAAGGTGTGCCAGAGATGGAGCGTAAGAATCGCTCATGAATTGACCTTTTGAAATACGGACTTCTGTTCTGGAAGTGTAGTATGGAAGGATAAGCTGAGACTGGAAAAACGCATGGCAAGAGCTATGCTATGCAGCCCTGCATACCTGGGTCTACTTGGTCCGTTTACAGCAGTGTTGGTCAGACCACTACGTTGTCCTTCAGACAGTAAAGGGAACAAGGAAGCACCAGTGACACTGCAAGGGTGGCATGAAGTCACCACTGGCACTCCTTGCAGGAGGTCAGCCCAGAATCCAGCCTGCCTCACTGCAGTGCCTGCAGACTGAAAGCAGAAAAGCCACTAAGAGATCCTTTGAATCAATAGGCAAGCCAATGGCTCTTTGGTACACACTGCCCTGATTCAATAAGTCTCTGTTTGATGGTGTACTTATTGGATGCCTTTTTGGAATCCTGCACTGACCACATCAGGCCATGCAATTTCTCTCCTCCTTGCCAGGATGCACTTACACATTGGTTGCTTTAATAGTTGAGGTGGAAGTTTTATTTTAAGCATTTCTTTTCATTGGCTTCTGCAACCTTCATGGCCTTGTTCTTTTTTTTTTTTTTTTTTTTTTTTCTATTTTTTCCCCTAGGCTGAAATTTCTCATGCTTTTGCTCAGCCCCGGGTGATGAAAGCCTGACGATAATCTGCCCATGTTTTGGCTCAACAAAATGGTGATTTGGAGCTGGAATTCCCTGATAAACTGACTGAAGGGGGCACAGATTGTATCTGTTCATTTATCTCACACACTCTATCTTGCAGATTTCTGTGAATCTTTTCACTGCTGCACCAGCTCACAGGCAGTGTCCAGAACCCAGAGCAGGGCTTCAGTCCCTGCTTCAGTCCTTATAACCTGCTAATCCCACACCAGTGTGGTCCCACTATAAGGCTTATCCATGCTGGCCACTTTGTTTAAGAGACAGTAATGGTTGATAGTATTAATCAGAAGAAAAATCAAACAAATCCCACAGACTCGGGAGGCCAGACTCATTGCAGAGTCATGCTACTTTTCATTACATTTTTTTCAACTGGCTCTAATCTTACAAGTGTATACCCTCTGATTTTGCAGGGTGTCCATCCTTTCTCTAGCATGTTCCCCACTCTTACAACATAGAGACAGTGCACAGAGCATTGCTTTAAAATCCCATCGGACAAATGGGCCTATTCACAGGATTAAGTGCTGCTCAGTGTCATTTCCACCGCTAGCCTGAGTGTTGCAAAAGATCTGGGGCTCTTGATCTCAGCTGGCCTCCTCTGGGTCTAGGGAAGGGAGCTACTCTGTGCAGGTTTTTACAGGTCTCTTGCTTGACTTCATTCCCCTGGGGAGACCTTCACCTCAGCTTTTACATGTCCCTATGTTTGCCAGTGCAAAGAGACCCTTTTAGGCAACATCTTTCCTTCCCTGCAGCTAAGTCGACAACATGATCCCAGCCAGATACCTCATCTCAGTACCCCACCGGTAGCTCAAGATCAGTCAAGGGTGATATCTGAGCCCACATCCTACCTTACGTGGCCCCTGCGTGCCCTGCAACTTCTGGAAAGAGCTGCGCTGGAGAGCTCCATGAAAGGCAACACCAGGCAGTGGCCAAGGACTTTTCATCTTGTTTCATCCAGTGAAGAGCCAGCTGAGCAGACACCTCAATGTGAATGTCCACAAAGGGGAGGAGGAAGAAGTTAAAAGTCTTCAACCCCCTGAAAGTCAGGAAACAATACAAAAGTGAACGCATTGAGCATTGGCCAAATGCTTAGGGGATGTGGTGGGGAAAGGTATCCAGAAGTGGGTTAATGTGAGAAGGTCAGAGGGCATCCATACTCCCCTGTATAGGCACTGTCCACCATCTGGAGCACCCATTGCTGGGCCTGCTACAAAGCAAGCTGGTTTTGTGAAGGTCACGCTATTAACTTTGAATCAAAAGGAGTATTCAGCCAACAGGCCTGGCAGGGAGGGAGGGCTACAGGGAGCGCAACGCCCATCCCTGCCTGCTATTGGAGGTTCAGCCGGGGAAGGGGGGGAATTAAATGTCTCCAGTGTTGGCCCAGTGAGGCTTGCTTTCCGTTTATAGCAGCCCTCATGGCTGAGGGAGAGACATCACAGGGAAACCTGAGTTAAAGGGGCAAGCAGCGGGGACGAGAGCTGGCCTGCAAAGTCAATAGTAATTTAATACCCCACTGACATTTTTGGTTGGCAGCAGGATAGATATTTAAATCATAACCTTCTCTCCCCTAACCAGTCCCCCCCCCCAAAAAAAAAAAAAAAAGCAGCAGCCCCTGTTTTGGCCTGCCAAGAACTTGGAGCATTCGCTGTGCGCTGCCGGAGCCTCAGTGCAGCGCCGTCAGCTGAGCCTTTCCTTGACATCACGGATGCTCGCTCCCCTCCGGCTTCTGGAGGGGCACTGCGGACCAGGTGTCCCCGAGGCTGGCCCTGGCAGCTGGCGGGACCCGCCGTGTGTTTCCAGGTTGCCGTGCAACCGGAGGCACAGGGCAGCGCGCCGGGTGCCTACGTGCCGCCCGGCCCATGCAGCGGGCTGCTTCTGCCGGCCTCACTGACCTCTCCCTGCGCCCATGGGCCCCGGGTGGGCTGATCTCCCTGCCGCTTGATGGAGGAAAGCAGGAGATGCCAGGGGGTTGGGAAGAAAGAGGGGAAGGCAGGAGGACATGTCTGTCTGCATGTCAAACAGAGGTCGTAACGAGCAGCCAGACTCTGTCGCTGGAGCCTTTCCTACTTGAAACTAGTGTCCTAATGCTGGTCCTATAGCCTGCCTGTTCTCTGCAGGGCTGGTCCTATAGCCTGCCTGCTCTCTGCAGTCTGTAAGCCCATCTCCTCTGATGGGAAATCCTCTGTGATTTCCTTTTTATGAACTTATTCAGACCCTGGAAGAGCTGCAGCCCACTGCAAAGTCATCTCCCACTCTGTGGGAATTGCTCTAGTCCTCAGACTGTGTCTCCCCACCCCACTGCTTAGAATAGACTAGTTCCAGCATTTCTCTCATCCTCTTTTTCTTAAAAGATTGTCTTCCTCCTGATATTGGAAGACAACTCTTTCCCAAGGAGGCTTTCGGCCAGACTCTGCAGCTCTGGCTTCTATTTGCATCCTCTATCCTTGAATCTGCTTGCGTAGAATTCCATGGAAGAATATTGTTCTTCCCATCAGCTGTATGGGCCCGGTATCAGTTAGGATCTAATCTGCCTACACTTACTATTTGCATATATGACCTGGGATTGGTATTTCCAGCAGCAAAAGGCAATTATTCTTCCTTTCTGCGCCTGTTTTTCAGTGGTTTTGATCGAACTAAGTAGCCTAGTTTGTACTTGGGCAAGAGAAAAGGAGGTGCAGACAAAGAGCTAAGTGATGCCCAGCGAAACCACAGGATCAGCTCCCTGCTGTCTTGTTCTGCTTAGTCTCCTTTGCACCACGCTGTGGCTTGATGGGGAGCTCAGGTTATCACTGCAAACCCAGGAGCCTTTAAATTAAGACTATGGCCCAAGAAATATCTGAAGACCAAACAGCTGCCAAATGCTCATGCTACTTGTGTGTACTAGGGCTAAAGCTGGTACTCTTGGGGAGTCAGTACACCTAAAGGGTGAAAGCTGGATACTGTCCTATACCCTGGCTTATAGTTCAGATGTAAGCAAGCTGCCTAGCGCAAGCCAACATTTCAAATGCTAGTGACTGAATACAACTTCCAAAATATCCATGGAGCAGTCTTTTCCAGAAGCTCAGTGCATCTGAGTGAGTAGAACCAGATGTCTGAGCCATTGAAAATCTCTTTCCAGCTGCCTCACTATGGCTTTTGGAGCCCAGCTTAAGGTAAGGAAGCATGAAAATTCTGCTGTTACATGTTAGCAAGTCCTCTAGTTTACAACCAGTGGACAAAGGGGAAGAACAAAATTCAAGTGGGCTACAGCAGAATACAATAGAGGCAGATTTTTTTTCTGTTGCAGATTTCCACCCATTCTCTTGTAAATCCATAAAAAAAAAATTCTTCAATGCTGCCATTTGCCATTCTTTTCTTAAAGAAACTTTATTCAGGACAGAAGAAAGTTCCAGGACTAGGCTACACTTAAAACACTTCTGCTACAGTCCAGAATACTGTGGATTATGGTATTGCGTTATGGATTGTGGCACTGACTGAAAGGATGTGGAACCAGGCATGCTATAGGACTGTGTTTCCTTCTATAAACCAAAGTGTGTTATCTTCAGGAATGGTGGACATGAAAGGCCAAATGATTCCCTTACTCTTAGAAAAACAGATCCTAGCAAATTTCTCCATGACTATTTCAAACTGAAAAGTCTTTTCTTTTTTTTTTCGCCCCAAGAGCCTAAGTAAAATATTGTCCTGGTGAGGCTATACATCTCCTTCATTGAAAGGCAGCCCAAATGTAGGAATGCAGATGGGATTTTCTAGTAATGGGAGTGCCATAGCAGACCTGGCAAAGAAGTCAGTCCTAGGATCACGGAGCAGAAATGATGGAGAGCAGGATGGAATGGTGGGGCAGGTCACTGCTGCAGAGCCCAGTAAGCTGCAGAGGCAGGGGATGCTACTCAAGCTGATGAGCTCTACTTACCACAGCTCAGCAGTGAGGGCTCAAAGCCCTCTGGGTTTTGTTGTTGTTTTCACACAATTGGGGCCTGCTTTTTCCTGTGCAAAACAGGCCAATTTTCTCTCACTGACTTCAAGGCCAAGGGAAGGTTTTGAGACTCGGAGCTTCACGTATTGTGAGGCTTCTGCTTATGGCCCTAACCAAGCCCAAGGCACCGCTGGGTGGACAATCCTGTGTGACTGAAACAGTGTCTCTGAAGGAGGCATGCTATGGGATGTGCTCTGTTCATACAGACCTTTTCTGTACATGGGGGAGTCTGCTTCACATGGACTAATAATCAGCTCATGATCAGCTAATGATCCCACCGCCCCAATAGGATCTGAGTTGCTCCTCTGTGTGCACTCAGATCTCTTGTTTGGTTTCTACTATTCAGACTTCCAGTCCTACTCCCTCCTTTCCACTAAAGGCAGTCCATGCTCACTTCTCCTTCTCCTCTCACCTTGGGGGAATCTAGGCTCAGCATCAAGACTTTTGGCAGTAGCTACAAGTTCAGCCCTGACCTCTGCATACGGCAAGGGAGGATTCTTCTGTTCACGTGGAAATGAAGAGGCTAGAAGCATGGAGAGCTGCAACATCTGGCAGTCATCCCTCTGGCAGCTAGCTTTGCTGCTGGCAGCACTTCATTTGCTTGACCATGGCCCACAGTACCCATTGATGGGTAACAGAAACCTCACTGTCAGGGAATTCCTCGGTTGTTGTCAACAGCCCCCTCTCATTCAGTTCTACATAGTGCTGTGCTCCATTTGCAGTGCACGCCTCTACCTTTGGAAGAAATCACTCTCACACTGTAGCTTCACTGGCCAGGGTTTCAAAGGTCTGTTTGATCTGGGGAAGGAACATGAATATTTTTCACTAATACTTCACTCTGTTCAGCAATGACAGGTTTGTTGGTTGCAGAGCTGGAGCCTCAATGACTGTGACAGGAGTCTGGGGAGAGGAGGAGTGCTGGCAGCAGCCGAGATGATGATAAAGGAGGAGGGACTCAAACTGACTCAGTTCTTTGAAGGAGGAGGAACATAGCAGAGCCAGCCCTTCATTCCCAGCATCCTACTGGGGAGAGCACTATGCATCAAAGTTTATTTTTTGAACTAAATTCAGCCCAAGGTCTTTGCCTATGGATTAAAAAAAAAACCCTTCTTCCTTCTACCTTCCTCCCAAGAACTGACATCTCCCCAGGATGAGCAGCATGGTAGAGCTCCCAAGGAGAGGGGTGATGGCAGAGACGTTCTAGACAGTTGGAGATGACCTGCTCCCAGGGAGGGATTTCAATGACAGCCTTGCCATGGAAACCCAAAAGTAAGCAGATGAACTGCTCATACTGTCTAGGGGACAAACTACTTCCCTCAAGTCCCCTCTTCCATAGACCAGGCTGAGTGAAAGTAGCCCAAGGGCCTTAGCAGCCTGGCTTTTAAGAGCTATAGCCATGATCCTCTCCAGGCACCTCTACCTAAACAAAACACTTCTTTTGGCCTAAACAAGATGAAATGAATTTCCGCCTCCCAGGCCACTAATCCCTTTCAGACCTAGCTGCTTAACAGCCCAACAGATAGTGACATTTGTACCCTTTTTTTTGCTCCTTACAAAGAGTTTCATCAGTGAGGACGAGAGATCCTTGCAATAGAGGACTCTTCTGTGGGTTCATGGTTCTATTATGACTTCAATATTTTCTGAGTTCTTCTCATGTGGGTATGTTCCCAGAGGAGGAAGTGACACAAAATCAATTGCATCTTGATCTCATGCATTTCCTGTTGACTGGCCAGATGGCCAATGAATGGTAAACAAGGTTTGTACAAAGTCTGGGCACAGCAAGAGGTTCCAGATGGGAAATGGAAGTTCAGAGCTCATCAGAATCACCTCCATGCACACATTGCAGGCATCAGCCAAACACAAATGAATGATTAACAAGGCCTTTGTACATTAACCTCAAACTTTTGAATCTCTCCTACCATTTCTGAATAATTTCAAAGAAAGGAAAATGACAGTGAAATCTGCATTTGAAAGGATTAATTAGATGTTCACCTCTCTGTAGGCCTCATACAACCATGAGAACCTCGCTTATTCCTCCTGAATGCCATAGACCACAATCAGTTTTTTAAGTTGAAGGATGCTGGAAGGCAGCTCCTGTCAGAGTCCATCCAAGGTCTTAAGCATTCATCCTTTTCCTGAGGCTCTATACAGTAATGCAAAAAGAACCTTTCCTCCCTCTATGAATGAATGATCTTTATCTTTAGAGCCTTAATTTCTCTGTGCCATAGGAAAAAGAGATCAGATCTGAGGATGGGGTCCATTGTAGCCCTGTTTATAAGGAAGAGCTATTATTTTATTTGGAATTGTTTGAATAAAACCCACTTGATGTAGGGGAATTACTTAGTCTTACTTCCTTCTTAACACCCTGCTACTGCAGTTCCAATTTTGCCTTTACTTCCTATAAAGACAGAGAACTAGGCACTCACCTGTAACTTCTACTTCTCGGTCCATTTTCCCTGCTTACAGTGTTACAGCACTATAAGTTCACAAATACTCTTTCCTTCGTGGGTGCTGCATGTCCTCCTCCATATGGCCCGCTCTGAAATCCTGTAATGCTATGAGACCTGTAACAGAATGAAGGACAGCAGGCTCATTTTGTGAAGAGCCCAGATATATTTTGTCATTTGCTGGCCCTAGCCTTAAATAACGGTATGGAACTCTTCGATAGCTTACTGTGTCTAGTTATATCACAAGTAGGCAGTATCTGGAGCTGAACCTGCTCTTTTCTATTGCAGCTGAGGTCTTCATAACTTCCTCCTTCAGCTGAGACATCTAGATCAAGAGAAAAGCACTCATCAGGCCCGCAGGAAGAAAAGTGAGCAGAGCATCAGAGATTGCTCCCTGGGATCTCAGCTGAGCACAGCAGCATTGCCCCAGACAGCTTCCTTCTCATTTTCTGACCTTCAGTTCCACCACTCACTAATCTTATTCATTACACAGCCATAGTGCCTGCTTGCTGGCACACTCTGATGGGCATTAATACCTGCTGGCATAGAAACAGGCACATGCCAGTACTCCTGTGTGCTAATGAAAAGGCACCATTTTCACTTCCATCTCAGCACATGCTGAGGCTCCATGAGAGACAGAAATGAGCTTTGTGTCCAGAAAAGCATATGTTGCCATCAGTCTTGCCTCACAGCCCCCAGGAGTTGCCTCAGTCAATCAATACCTACTGCCAGAAAGCTGGAGGAGACCAAACTGAATTCCTACCAAAAGAGGACTCATTGTGAGGTCATGGTTTGTCAGTGCTGTGTCACATAATGGAGCCTTCCAATGGCATATTGCCTTCAAGTACAACAGGGATATGCTTTTATCCCTGGGAGCAAGGATCTGCACCAAGACAGAATGGATTGTACCACTGCTTCCTTCTTCTGGGTTCCCATTGGGAGGCTGACTTTTAAATCCCTCCATTTACTTCCCCCAAGTTCTGCAAGAACTTTTTTTGACAAAAAGTTAAAAAGTTGTTTATTTCCAGTGTTCTAGGACTCCTATGGACTACTATGATCACTCCTTTTGGGAGCTCTGGTATCCTCAAGAACCTCAGAGAACAGAGATGGTTAGTTGGGGGAAGTGGGAGGAATGGAATTCCTTGATGCTGTTGTCAAATACTGCCTGGCTGCAATGCCCCCACCCAGGGGAACTTGCTTCTGAGACCAGTCTCCAGGCAGACCATGGAATGCTGTTTAACTTAGAGAAAAGACAGATCAAAGGAGCTGTCATAGGAATAGTGAACAGGTTAGAAAAAAAGAGATATCATGAACTTTCAGCTGGTAGAGCTTACTGCTTCAGGCTGCTATGGATCATAAGAGCTAATCATTTTTTTTTTTTTAGAGAAGATAGTACTTATAAAGATCTCCAAGTATTCTGTTGGAATAGTAACTATTCAAAACATGCCAGACTTCCAAAAGAAAAAATGTGTTTTCTTGCTTTGCGACATAAACCAAAGACCACAGGGGATGAGAAAGAATTTGCCCTCAAGCTTGGTTAGTGCAAAACCAACCATTACAGAACATCTTGCAGGATTTCTCTGAAGAAACTGGTAATAACCACATGTGCACAATGAATATTGGGCTATGGAGCCATTAGGCTGATCTTCTATGACACAGAGTGGATAGTATCTGCTACCTGATCTGCAAATATTTATAGCTGTGATCTAGCTATGTTGTAGGGGAATATAATACATTTGAGAGCAGGGAGTAGTAAATGTAAAAATGGGCATGACAGAAACTAACACAGAGGGATTCATACCAGGCAGGAGATAGAGCTGGTGCTGTATGGTGCTATATGAATTTAAAGCCATTGCTTTAAATGGACTGCAGGACTCCTAGCAGCATCTTGGCACAGATACAATTCAGTAAGGCAGAGAGAGGGCAGAGAGAGGGTCACCTGAAGCCTTTGTGGGTAGCACTATGTGCACACACATGTTCAGTGACAATCTCCCACTCCCCCAGTGTCTGAGGGAATGGAGACTTGCTGCCCTGCTCTTAGAGTGTGGGAAGTTTGCTTCAGTTTCACACATGCGGCTCTGCAGCTCAGACCCTGCGAACAATAGTCTGGCTGCTCCAAGAGCAGCAAGCATGAAAGGGGTGCAACCGGAGCGGCTCTGCTCCCAGAAGCCAAGTGGCAGCTCAGCCAGCATCTCTGCTGAGTGTCCAGGAAAGCAGTTTTGGCAGTCTCTTTACAGATGGGTCCAGTTCAGGAGGAATTGCTGGTAGATTTGGGACGGACAGCACAGCTCTGTGCAGCCAACAGCACAATCAGCCCTTCTTGCCAGAGACGCTCCTCCAACACACTTGATCTTAACTTTGTATTCCACATATAGCACTGTTCTTGGGTGTCAATTCCTTTTACTCTCCCCTACCCCAAGTAGCCTTCCATTCGTCAAGCATATGGCATCTCCTCTCTCCCCAAATCTTTCTTCCCTTCCCTACTCTTTTCACCATGCTTTGATTGCTCTTTATCCTCTGCTTTACACTCAGATGTCTCCTAGAAAACACCCCAATCTGAGTTTCCTAGTGGAAGCATAGTGAATATAGGAAATTGTATTCCTTAAATGAAAAGCCCTGCTACTAGCCTGCAGGAGACCAACGTTTTCTCCTGTTTCTATTTCATCCTACCCCTTAGAGAGATCCCCCAGCATAAAGTTTCTATGTGCAGCTGAGTTTCAGTTAGCAAACAGGAACTATGAACTGAGCTTGCAAGAGATGAAATGGTAAAACTGACCTTACTGGAACAAGTTCATTCCCCTTTGCAATTATCTAGGGACAGACTTCACCTCAGGCTGAGTAAATATAGTAGTCCAGTTCCCCGAGCTCCAGCTACTATTTCATAAACGGTGCTCAGTTGTGCCTTGGCCCTGCTTCAAAGAGGGATGGGTTAAGTTAGCTGCGATTGATTTGTTCTTTAAGTAAAAATTAGAGCTGGTGCAATGCCAGGGTTGCAATGCACTCATAGAGCACGATGCCATGGAGACAGGGATTATGGCTTTGGAACTCGGAGCTGGTAGCTGGGCTCTGATCAGCTCACCAGGTGATCTGTAAAAAATCACCTCCCCATCCTTCAGGCTGCAGTTTCCTTCTCCATGAAGAGGGCATCATAGTGCAGTACCTCAAGGCAGTTGTGAGAATTTTTTCCTGTTTATTGCACTGTGTTTCCAGGTTTTGGCATAGAAAGCAACACAGGGTCTTACCTGTATCACATTAAGGGTCAGCTTCAGATGGGGTTTCTTTCAGAGAAAGTCTTCCTAAAAGTACTGTCCTCAAGGTTCATAAGCATCACTTTGAGGGTATCACCACAAACATCCAGCTACCAAGTAATCCTCTGAATGAACAAAGATTTCCCTGTATAGTGCTTATTTAGATCAGAGAGGACAGTAAGTAGATAACACGTGTGCAGAAGCCAAGGTGTTACCATGTTTGAAGGAGATCAGGAATGAGCCTTCAGACTTCAACAGACTGAAATGGGATAGGTTGCTGTGAAGTAGAGCCACATGCATGAACACTGTAGCCAGATAGAGCTCCCATCAGGCTCACACCACTGCCAGAAGCTGGCAAAGCCACAAATGTAGACAGGAGGTAGTGCAGAAAGGATTGTGAAATCTGCCATTGATATATGCAAGGAGCAATGGACACTTTAAGTCTTTAAAGGAATGAAACATTATTCCTTGCATGCCCAAGCTCCATGCAATGGAGTCACTTCCTCATGGCACTCATCAGTACATATAAAACTGCAAAACTGTGCTAATGTACATTTCATTCATACTGAAGATACTGTAGGAGGACTAGAGGTGTAGTTCTACAGGCCTTGAAGCTATTTTCAGTCCAGCTCAGTAGCTCTGGAGAGAGTTGCAACTCCACGGCCTCTGCATCAGAGCCTTTTTTTCTTAGGACTGACTGCTAATTCTCCATCTTGAAACTCAAATAAGAGAACTGAAGGAAGGGGCTGTTCTTTATAACTGCAATAGGAAAGTGTGTGCTCTATCTTTCCAGTGCCTTGAGAGTGAAGAATTTAAATAAATTTTGTTAAAGAGTACTAATGTTAAAAATACTCTATTTAGTCCTACCTTGAGGTGCTTACTGTAAACACCATTTTAAGTGCACCACATTGCTTTTGGTGTGGCTGGCCATTTTTTTAAGCACACTTATTGTTGATAAAAATCCAGGGACACTGACACGATCTCCGAGTTATCCAGAGACACTTCAAACAGCCCATGGTTAGCAAGATGAAACATAAATTTTCATGTTCCAGCAATGCCTCAACATCAGGAGAGCTGCAGTTCCTGGGGTTAGAGCATCCCACATGATAACCCCCGCCGTAATTGCCAGTGAGTGCTGCATAGCCTCAGCAAATGGGATATGACATAGCCTTGGAAAGCACAGTCCTGTGCAGAGATGGTCACTGCTTGTTTGCCCATGGCCTGAGCTCTGGAAATTCCACTGTCTCCATGGGCCTGACGTCTCCTTGGCTATCTGGTATGTGGTGACCAGATTAGGCTTTGCCAGGGTGAAGGCAAGCAGGGGTAGAGCAAGGGGCTCTACTGAGCACCAGGACACGTGTCTGCAGACCTGGCAGCATAGGTAGCTATTGAGAGGCCTTGAAGGCCAATCCCAGAAATTCTAAGCATTGCATTTGTCTCTTTGGAGGGTTATTCACAGCAGTCTGTGTGCAGACATCGGCCTGAGGCAACATGTCACCTTGCCCAGCTCTGATACAGCTTGAGTAGAACTTGGTGGAGCATCAGATACTGCCTGTGTGACAAGCTAAACCCACTCATGGGCTTTTAGGGTGGCAGAGACCATGAGCTCCTGGGGAAAAAAGATGCGTGTCTTGCTGTGGCTTGTGACCTGGAGTGAGTATTTTTGAGCCTCAATTCAAACAGGACAACTCAAATAGGTCTGCATTTTTGTTTTTTGTTTTTGTTTTCATTTTCAGACAGTTTTGAAAGTCAGTACCAAGCTGGGCAAGGACCTAATATCCCAACGTAAATTTGAAAATCTCAAATCTCTGCTCATTGCAATTTTCCAGATATTGAGTGGCAGAGAGGATTGGGAACAAGGCCTAGCAGGCCTCATTTCTGTTTGCGGCAGGATGTCTGTTTCTCTCTCTCCCCCTTTTTCTCTCTCACATACACACACAGACACATGCATAGAGTCATGGCAGTTGTGTCCAAGCTTATGTGATCCCCAGCCTTGTCCTGGTGTCCTGCATAGACCTGAGCTTCACCCGTTTCATCTGGATCTCACAGACTGTCAAACCCAAACATGAGCTGCCTTGTTGCTGGAGGTCAAAGGAGGTAAAGACCTTGCATGAATATGCTGGAAACAGAAAACAAACACACTCGCAAAAATCCCCAGCAAGAAAGGACAAGCCAATCTTAACAAGCAATTCCGTTACCCATAAATAAAAAGAAGGCAATCAGAACATGCCTTGAACTCGGGGGAGCCAAAAGCAGTCTCTTGTCTCTTGGTGAGTGATGGCTTGCGGGCTTTCCAGCACAAACTTGCCTGGTGTCGTTTGTCACCTGCGAGGGGTAAGCCGCTCCTGAAGGCTCCTCTGTGCTGGTGTGTGTGCGTGCGTGCCTGCAACTCGCGGAATTTCAGCAAAGACGCGTAAGAGGATTGTAGTCCCGGTTCAGCTAAAGACTTAGGATTCTGCATAATGTGTTAAGAGGAGCTTAAGGCAATCCTACTACTCTGCCACAGAAACCCCGAACAGCAGCCTGTCTGTTCTCACCTTTCACCATCTGCTAGACAGCTGTGGAGGAGCTGGCTTGCCCGGAGACTAAAGAAGCAGGTGCATAGGGAGGAGTTGGGATTCTGAGCCTGTCTTCTCGTGGGAGCAGATTTTTGTGCTCATGGAAGAAAAAAGATAGGATGCAGGATTCTGAATGCAAAGTTCTTATGGTGTGGATAGTTTGAGCTTTTGGAAATTTTGGAGGCCTTTAGGAAGTGTCTCACAAGGGAAGAGTTTTCATGGCTTTGAAAGGAGAGTAATGAGCCAGAAGAAGAAGAGTTTTATGTCTTAGCATCAAGAAATAATATGGAAGTGAGGAAAGGAGACCTTGGCCAAAATGATATCATCCAGGTGGACTTACACTGTTGTGGAATAAGTTATCAGAGCTAGTGGTAACATAGGCAAATGAGGTAAGTATGGTAGAGGTAAAGGGTAGGGAGAAGGGAAGAGAAAGGCAGGATACTTGTAAATGAGAGCTGAATGTCAGGCAGTAGTGAGGTCAAAAGTTAGTGGAAGGTGTTTCCCACTATTCAGTTACTGGGAAATTTTGATTATTGACAGCAAAATCAGGGTAATGCATTCATGTTTTTAACTTCTCCATGTCTCTGCTCCTCATCTTTAAAACCAAGTTATTACAAAATCATTTCTCCTACCTACAACCATGCTTCTACCTAAGTTTTAATTGCTCACTGCCATGGACAGCCTTTTTAGATATACAAGTAAAGTGCACAACTCTATTGGAGCTTCCAGTCACTATTGTAATATAGTTAAGGAAATAATAATGCAGATCACAGGTTCCCAAAGTTGGTACAATGACCTGAATACGTGCACAGCTTGGACTGAAAAATCTTTGAAGGAAAATGCATTAAAAAGTGGTTGGATACCTAAAAACTAATAATTTCATTCAAAGGAGTGTGAGGCAGCAGAAGGAACTAGAGTGGACCAAAGCATTCTAGGCTAGCATTTCCCTGCTCTGTGTGCTGAAGAGTGTCTGGGTAGAAAGAGGAGAAGTAAAATAAGAGTGATACAATGTGATCTTTGCTGTTCATAACTGGGTAACAGTTGAGTAACGTGTTTTATAAGATCTGTCCTAGAACAGTGTGGCAGAAGGTAGGTCTTCTAGAGAAACTTTACGTATTTATACAATTATGTTCTGGAAAGCAGTGACATTGGGAAGGTCTCATGGATTATCCAGGTAATTTAGTGGTAAATGGCTTCCAGCAGAGCAAGAAAACCTAGCTTGTAGTTGCTAGCTGAATGAGGAAATAGGGAGTAATAGTAAGAACATGGCATTGGCCAAACTGGATGACTACACTCAAAAGGGAAGCTGAATGGCTGGGAATGGGTTCAGAAACAAGCTACAGGAATGATACATAATCTAAAAGATATTATAACATGAGAAATTGTTCAGTAACCCTTATAGTTTATCAGAAGAAAGTTAAGGACACTATGATGTTTTAATTATCTACAAAAGGAAAACACATCCAAGAGCAGGAAAGCCTGCAGTCCCACAATGAAAACTTTAACAAAATCCAATCCAGAAGATGGAAGCAATAAAATTCAAACTGAAAGAACAATGCAATGTTGTTGTTTTCTAAGATCTGAGGAAAAGAATAACTGAAAAGTTTCCTGAGGGAAGTGGTTAATCTGTCCTAGCTTGAGATTCAAGATGGGATGGTTGTTACAGGACGTGGTCTTGTCTACCAGAATACGAGGATGTATCGGGTTTGGTAAGTAGCGGGGAAGTCCAAAGTGCCTGGACAGCTGGGCCAGGCAGAGCACTGCAAGTGGGTTTTGCAAGTGATATGACAATATCAGCCATTGAGGTCCTTGTGGCAGTAACAGCCAGATTTCATAATGGATTTTCCATCTGTGATTCTGAAAACTGCTACCATAAAAAGCCAGTGAGGTGGTCTGACCAGACAGTCTCCTTCCTTAGTGCCTGATCAAAGCTAACCTCTGTTGGTAGCTCCTAAAGACCACCCTTCTGAGGAGATAATGAGAAATGGCCTAGAAGGGATTTCTCCACAACATCCAGGCAGTATAATATTTGAACTAAAACCTCTGCAGAGTTTTCCTTACAGCTGCTGGCATTGATTTCATCATTCATATGCTATCTTTTCTGGAAATCTCTGCACAGGGTGAGATTGAAGCACTGATCTTGAGATCATGACTCAGTTCTTACACTTCGTTTTGCTGGGGCTAGCATTAGTTGAAGAAAATTTCATGTATAAACAGTAAATATCACTTTCAGGGTCAGGTCCAACCAGGAAACTTCCAGAAGACAAGATCTTATGGTTAGACAACAGTTATGGACCACCACACTTGACTTCTCTTCCTAGCTTTGCAATAAATCCTCTGTGCAAACTCATGCATGTCCTTTTGATTTGATTTCTGTAGCAATGAGAAGAATTGTGCTTCCTGTCTCCAACTCTTTGATTTAGAGATTCCCAAGTCCACATGCTGTCTCTCTTGATTGGTGTTTGTACAGTGTATGGCACAGGGAATCTTTTACACTTTTACACTCTTTTCTAAATTCCTCAAAATAACTTCTGTGTCTGATGAATACATTACAAGGCAGAAAGTAAAATATGTTGCCTTAGGTGAAATTTTTGGTGGAATGAGAAAGACTAAAGATGATTGCTAAACTGTTTATATGTCCGTCTGTCAAGAAGCACAGGACCGGGCCAGACCTACCATGTTACAGCCCATACATCTCTTCCACTAGGAAAAAGACAGATTGTTTCCCTACTTTGCTCTACATTCCTTTTCCCCATACATTTTTTAAATGAGCCTAGTACTGGGACTGTTATCAACCATCTTCCTCTTCTTTTTTCCCATTTTCCCTATCATCCTCCCTGCTTTTTCATTTTAATATAAATATGTGAGTCCATCTTGCCCCAGAGTGATTTCATTTGATTCAATTCTTCCTTGTTCTAACAGAGCTTGATGCATAGCTCTCGAATTCATTGGGAGTTTTTCTATTCATTTCCATGAGGTTTTGTACCAGGTCCATTCAAATTTTCAGTTTACCTGTCTTATCTTTACTCCTGAGAGATAGTTAGAGAGGATTTAGCCCTAAGAGTAGCAGTTAGAAGTGAGAGTTAACTACTGCTGACAGGTTTGGAGACCAGATTGTCATTCCATAATGCATTTGTCCAGGAACTATGCATTCAAGGAGATTTTAAAATGCAAGTTCAGAAGCCAATGGGAGAAAGAGAAAAAACAAACAAACAAACAAAAACAAAACAACAACAACCACCAAATCAGAAATGGGATGATATTAAAGAAGAATACTGAAGTTTAAACCTACTTGTGTAATGCTAATGAACAACTAGTTCGTTGGGACATTCACAGAAATAAGAAACACCAAATGTCACATGCTGGGGGCAGAATGACACAAACTGCTTCTGGAGAGGAAACTGGGATTCAGTGAGATATTTTGAGTAGTATAGGAGAATCTGCATAGTGAGTCACCTTTTATTAGTGGGTTTTTTCACACATTGGGAAGATGGTGAAAGTAATCTTCCTTAAATTAGTTTAAAGCTATAGGGAAAGTACAGGTTTCCACCATCTAAATCAGTTATAGGGAAAACCAAGCTATTGAGAAAGGACTATGAGGGCACAAATAAGAGATACTAGTCTTAAACATCTCTTCATTGCCTGCACAACCAGAGAGTGCTCCAGAGCCGTTAGGTGGTGGGGAAAGTAGGGAAGTGTGGTCCTCAGATTCTTTAGGAAAGGCTCCTTTACATCCTCTCACCTAGTCTAGGAAATCTCAATGAGCTCCAGCATTCCTGAAACATCTGACCTAGTTACATGGGATGCACTGCAAAAGATCCCAGTGCTGCTTAGCAGGAGGAAGCCTCCCCTTACGTTTTTGTTGGGAGTTGAAAGCAGTCTACAAATGCATGATGGGCCAGGCAGCTGAGAGCTCATCTCTCAGTGTTGCTGCTCACAGGAACTTCGGAAGTCAGACTCTGCAGTGCACAAGTTTTGCTTTGAGTATTATCACCATATTCCAATACAAGCAGCTCATTTTGATTCAGCAGTGGTGACTTCCAGAAATAGAGGGAGTGCCCATCCATCTCCAGATGGGTGCTGAATAGAAAACTGAAAATAACCAAATGAAAATCCCAGGAAACGGAGATGGTGACAGCAAAAAAAAAAAAAAAAAAAAAAAAAAAAAGAATAACTTTGTTACTCTTCAAGTTATTACCTTTGGAAAGGAAACAATATAATTGAATATTCCTCTGAACCATACATCTTCATTTTCCTAACTTGATATCAATAGCTGCCAGGTGGTGCCTGCACAGGTCATATAAATCAGATTATGTTATCATAGCACTCCAATCATCGCCAAGAGCAGAATCATGAACATAAGGAGGAAATCTAGTTATTCAGGTACACGTTACCTTATTAAAAGTTTGAGGAAAGTACATTGAGCCTTTATAATGAGATTAGTGTTTGAATTGTGTTCTCAAGGTTGCCATGACTCTGTGATTTTGGTGGTTTGAAGCTGGACTTGGAGACCACAGATCCATTCTGGCCAGCTGCAAATACTCTAGACTGTCATCACATAAGAGTGGGCACCAGCAAGAGACTGAAGCCTATGGGGATTATTTCTATCTAGGTTCAACTGGCTGAGGCAAAAACTCAAGAGATCCACACTAGGATCTCAACATCTGTTGCACTAAGGAAGGCAGCAAGCAGGCAGAAGGATTCCTTCTCCAAAGGACAGGTATTGAAGGGGTTTGATGATATCCTCCACCTCCTCAGTGAATACACATACGCATTACTGAAATTAAAAGGCATTTCTTATATACACAGCAGCAAAGGACAACAGAAAAGGCATAAAATGGAGAAATTCCTGTGCCATTTTTATACACAAAGAAAAGAACTTCTTGCTTAGTAGTCAGCAGCACAGTATTTTCTAACCCCGAGTTATTTGAATAAAAGTAGGACAAAGGTGAACTTCTCTATCTTAGATCTACATAGATCTAATTCAGCAATATACCTGCTTATCAGGAAATGTTATTAATTAGGATACA
The DNA here is from genome assembly GCA_032273925.1 of Rhynchotus rufescens. NCBI lineage: Eukaryota > Metazoa > Chordata > Aves > Tinamiformes > Tinamidae > Rhynchotus > Rhynchotus rufescens. The sequence continues at coordinate 7,745 of JAVCKT010026890.1, read as the reverse complement.
TAAATGAACAGACCAGATTTTTCTGTAGACCTTTTTCCAGATGCTTGTGCAGCAAGGTGCATGGTGCAGGTCTTCCTGAAATCTTGTACCTGACATTAACTCCTGTTATATAGCAGTTATTTGTCTTAAGTCTTTAAGACATAAAAGGATATAAGGAAAGCAGTTATATATCTTAAGTCTTTAGTTGCCAAAAACCTTTTTCACACATTGTCTCCCTGCATTGTTCTACAAACCCATCATGTCCTCAAGAATAAATCCCTTGACACAGTTATTACTTTCTTTCCTTATTATTATTTTAGCAAAATTTTTAATCATTTTAGTCAGCACCTCTACTTTACAAATGTGGGTTTTATATCTTAGTATGCTGAGACCAGCCAGATTTTTAGCCTTTTAGAGGGAAACTGTTGACTATGTTTGCTGCAGAAACAGTACCCAGCCATTTAAGAAAAATACAAGATTGCAAAGGAGCACATATGTAACAAGTGCTATGTACTATAGACTAGGGGGTCTGGGCCTAAGAGCTTTCTCTCATTTAAATGCATTCATTTCTGTTGTTAAGTGGGTACAGCCCATCATACTCATGCAGTGCAGACTTGTCCTGATGACATTATTCCCCAGAGATGTAGTGATACGGGTAGCTAGAAAGGAGGTGAGGAAGTTCTGCACCTACAGCGTTTTGATTTCAGTTCAGGCTTGGTGACTGTCTTCCTAAGGATCCACTCCTGAAAGGTGCATGGCAAAAGGAGCAGGGAAATGGTGGGGTCTTGTGGCAAGAGCTGGAAGGTGAACTTCATCCCCTGTGCAGAGAGCCAGCTGCCTGTGGTCCGAAATGGCACACAGGCCTCGCTCTGCCTTTCTGTTCAGGGAGACAGCCACAGCAAGCAGGACTGTGTGAAATCCTGGCCCTGCTCACAGATTGCCATGGGTCCAAGAAAATCCTCTTTTTTCTGCATCCTCTCCACAAAAAAAAAAAAGAAAATCCTTCCTAGTATTTCTTAGAATCTGAGGACTTTGGCCATTCAGCTGAGCTTTCTGGCTGCAGCACAATTATAATTGGTCTCTCATACACAGGCTGGGCGCAGAGGCCAAAAAACTGCAAGGGTTATTAATGACTGAGTTCCCTCTGCTTCCTAAAGGCCAGACAGCGAAGAAAGTTGGAGGGGAGGACTTGGGGCTGAGCCACCCCTCTCCCCTTGTACACACTGTCCTGGCGCTCCAGCACCTTGTTGCAGAATCAAAGCCATTCACAGCCCGGCTACTAAACTGCACACAAGTTGGTGGGAGGAGATTAGGGAGTCTGGCAGCCCTTCTGATGCTCAGAGAGCGTTCTGTGGGCCTTCCTTCAGCTGTTGTGGCACTCTGGTGGCAGCAGCTCCACACAGCAGAAGAACACATCAGGGTAGTTTGCTTCAGGAGGGCACGTAGGCTTTCCAGAGGCACCTGGTTTGCCACAGGCAGCGTTGAAGGGATAGAGAGACGCAGCTGGAGTGGCAGATTGAGACATGCGGAGAGTCATAGATTCTCCCCTTACCCCCACAAATAAGAACATCTCAGGAGAGGTTTTAACTGAGCTTGAAAGATATTATTATGATTATTACATCCCTGTTTGAGAACAATCACATGGCACAGTGCCAGCTGGCACCAAAAAGCCACTGCTGCTTCCCCTTCATTGCCCAGTAAGCTCTGTGACAAGCATACAGGCTGTGTTAGACTGAGATCTTAAGAATGGAAGAAGAGAGGCCAAAAACACCTCCTCGAATAACCACTATCAAGTAAACAGAGCTGCACTTGGAAAACACATATTTCAAACATTTTTTTCCTGGCATTTTTGGGGGGAAGGAACCTGTGCATATGGGTTGGGAGGGTCAACACACCCGCACTTGGACATATTTCTGTTATGTCAACCAAGCGAGTGGAAGCAAAAAGGAGAGTCTGTGATGCCCTCATTTTGCAGAGGAAGATAAAAACTCATGAAGCTGAGAAATTAGAGACACATGCCAACATATCAGCCTGTGTAAATGTGGAATGGCTCTCCACACTAGTCAAAGCTATGCTCAGCCTTTCCTAAGAGGTTATCTCACAAGAGTTCCTAGCAGTCTGGTGTCATTCCAGCAAGCTACTTTCTTATCAAATATCATGTAAAGAAAATTGAAGACAGTGGCCCAATAAACATAGATGTCATAGGAGATTATTTATCTCCTATGTTAATGTTCCTAAACCCATACCTCCACTAGCACAAAAACTATGTAGAAGCTGTTCCACGGAAGCATTGAGAAAACCTGATGTTTGTTCATCAGCAAAACAGCACATGTCAGCACACAGATGTGGTTGAGTAATTTTGCACTGAAGTTTGTACAGGTTAACTAGCACTGGAGTGATGGGAGAAGTGGGTTTAGTGGAACAGGCCACATTATCTGTATGAGCATGAGCCACTTGTACCTACAAGGTCATTTAAAGGAACCATCATCACAGGACTGTTCCTAGGTTAGTCCAAATGTGGACCCTTTCTTTTACAGTGTGTTAAACCAAGGTGTACACCTTTGGTAGCTGAAATATTGATTTTAGCCAGGCATGATTTGCATTGACCTACAGTAAATGGTTTAGTAAATGAGGTACCTGTTGGTTTCTTGTCTTGTCCTGACTTTTCATTTTTGCCCAAGAGAGTTGGAAGTGGATGTCTCATAAAGGCTCTAATGTGTTGTAAAAGACACATAAGGCACTTTAGACATCTGGCCTCTCCTCTACCTCATTAGTGGACCGGCCCATCCATGAGGAGGATGCATCTACAGGGAAGGTAAGTGTGTAAAGAATATTTGAAAAACTGTTTCTGCCACAGTCTTTCTGTGTAACCTTGAGCAAATCTCTTAACTTCTACATCTGGGATAGCTTCAGCTTCACAACTTGAAATAGGCTGGAGCATAGCTGAAGCTCCCTGAGACTCCACAGAGAAAGTCCATCAGATAGACTGCAGTGCAGGCTCATCTCCCCTCCTCTGACATGTCATCAAACCAAAGACACAGTCCCTTTGATGCACATGCTAGCAAAAACAGTGGAGACCAAGGATGACTCTGTTCTGTTTCCTCTAAGCTAAGAACAATTTTCAACAGACTTGAACAGACCTCTAGTTACAGCTCTACCCTTTGGCCTGTTCTTCCCTCCACATACCACTGAACTAGGAGAATCTGAAGGTTCTAGAAAATAAGAAATAAATGGAAGTAAAAAGAATTTCTGATATGGACCCAAAGAGATGTGACAGCAACACCCTTCTTGTGGCCTCTTCTGCCTCTACATCCCTCCCTGAGCTTAAAAGTGGCCTATATGAATGCTACATATATCAGGCTTAAGATCACAGCATGCCTGCTATCCACAAAGCATAAAAGCAAAAGGAGAAGAGGAGGAGAGATAACAGCTAATATTTTCCATCAAGTTGTCATGTCATGCTAAAGCAAAACTGTCACTGGTTAATGAAAGGAGGTAGAGTGATCTCTCTTCATATATGTTCTGCTCCTGTGTTAAAAGTTAGTTTGAGCTCACAGTGACGAAAGGTAGTTGAAAATATAGTTACAGTTTTCTGCATCTTGATCTATTTTGGATGTACTTCCTTTTCTCTCTCCTACTTGTTCTTTTCTTATCTAATTTTAAAATATTAAAAATGAAATTTCCTGGTTGATGCGCTTACATTAATCTCAGGATCCGACTGCACTGACGATACTCTTAATTTCTTCCTCAGAGGAAGCATGATTGTGCACATCAATGGGGAATCATTTCTTTTGGACATAACATTCAATCCAGGTGCAGCTGAATTAAACATGATTTTTATCAGGATGGATGTGATTACTAAGTCCTGAGTGAGAGATGACATGAGAATTGTGGAAACTGGCCAAAGTCTGCACACATTTAAGACCTCTCTCCAAGCAGGTGATACTTTGCAATGTGTTCCAGTCGGGTGGATTACACATGGGAAGAGAGGAACCCAGACAAAAGGCCAGGCTGCATAAACACAATTGTGGCACTCTCCATCTGGAGCAGGAATGGCTGGTATGAACAATTGGTTAACAAAGGCAAGGTCCCAGCTTCTCTGTCCCCAGTCAAGTGCTTGACCGCTGTGTCCACGGGAGAGCAGCATGGGCTACCTGTATGATCAGTGCCTTCTGGATATCTCAGAGATTTGGATGGTATGGAAAATGATAGGGACAGAACCACGTGCTCTAGGTGTCCCTGCTGGAGCAGGGGGGTTGGAGTAGCTGATCTCTAGAGGTCCCTTCCAATCTCAAACATTCTGTGAGTCTGTGAGTCTGTCAGAAGAATGATAGGGCCACCTCTGCTGAGTTCATGCCAAAGCACTAATAGCCAAATTGAATCTGCCTCCTAGCCCTTGCTTCCCTGCAGACCTTGTCTACCCCATTCTTGCTCTGCTACATTCTAGTCTTTCCTCAAAAGACATACCATCACTGGGGCCCCTAACCCTGATCCCCACAGCAAAGGTACATTGTGGTATCCTGCACCCCTAGAAATGCTCTGAATCATAGAGATAAAAACCCATGCATTGAAAATATCTCTTGGGTATCTTAGTCCCAGTAGGCCTTTAGACCCAAGGTCCTCAATGTCTCTTGCACTTCTGATGCCCAATAAATTCTAATCAATAACAATAATTAGTAGCAATGGTATGTCAAATGCTCTGCCTGCTAACCTGAAACCAGAAATATTTGACCTCGAGGGATGTTTTCTTTTTCCTCAAATGCACTTTGTATTATCAGTCTTCAATCTACATCCAATTCAAACTTGAGCTAAAGAATGTGTGGTTGCTAATGTATAACCAGGGAGTGTGAAGCTGCGTGTGAGAACAGCACACGTAACCCGTGTGAGAACAAGAGGCAAGTACATAAGGAGGCCTCATTGTGCTGCGATCCAACATTGTTTAATGTACTTTTTGCAGGACCGTATCTGGAGGGCGGAAGCTGAAACTAGCTCCATAGGTAACTGTCTGCCTGTTCCTGGGCCAAGCACATCACTGAGGAACTTGGGACTCTCCCCTTCCAGGTGTTTGTTTATGAACTGCTCTGTTCAAAGTTGCTTAAGATCTGATTAATACCAAATCTGCGTCTTACCCCATACCGTGCTGCAACACAGCCTGTCAGAAAGGCAGGCATGTTTAACAGAACACTCTCTGCATCCTTAAGCAATGGAGACCTGGATCCAGAACTCACATTCCCACTGATGGGCTGAAGCTGGATTTTGGTAGTTTGCTTCATGCAGTCCCCAGATGGCCTCTCTCACTCCCAAAGCTTTTGCTGCGGGCTGGACTGAGAGATATTGGGTAAGGAGGGAAGCACAATTATAGGGGACTGCAGGAGGGAAGTATGACTGTAATGGTGTATTATCCCACACATAAAAGGCTTCTTATATTTGATGATTACAAACGCTTATTTGTAATTGTTTGGAGAGCGTAATTTCCCCAGTGCCATACAGAACGTGAGCATGAATTCCCCACACTCCCTGACACCTGCTAACCTCACCGTGGCTTGACAAATCACCACCCACTCAACGCAGGCTAAGGTGGCTCACGCATACTGTTCCTTGGGATCACCTGAGGCATTTGCTTGGCAAGTGGCCCTGTGGTGCCGAGTGGCGTTACCAGCAGCACTGAGCAGATGGAGCTCCATCCAACCAGGGCTCCAGCGATCACTTGGGCCAGGCCAGAGCTATCCCCCACAGTCCCAGGCAGTCACGTCACATCACCGCGTGCTTCCACCCACCAAGGACATTTCCTAATACCCTTTGACAAAGCCAGCACGTCACTGAAAAAGAACAACGCTTGCCTGCAGCTAGAGTGCCCAAATCTGAACTACGTGCCACAGTCAGCGTGCGCGAGGCCTGACAGACACAGAGAGACTTCGCACAGCACATCAACAACCAGATGGGACAGTTTTCATGGAGAGCGACCAAAGTCTGATGGCAAGCCCCGGTAGCGGATGTGTGAGCTGGGCCATTGCGTGAGAGGACTGCAGCGTGAGAAACTAGCTTGGGGCACTGTGCAAGGGTCTCCCAAAGCAAGAAATTGTATTTTGTGGTCATGCAGTCCTTGGGCAAGGAAGATTTTCTCAAATGCAGAGGTTGATTCTCATGCTTAGGCAGTGTCTCTGGAAGCACACAGACTGGGAGCACTATCTGCATCTCATCTGCTACTACCCACCAGGTAATACATAATGACTCCAAAAGGGCTGGGATATGTTCACATGTCACAGTAGCACTGAGAGTGCATGCACTGCTCATGATGCCCTCAGTTCAGCTCTCCTGAATGAATTCTTGGATGTACCCCAGACATTTACTTCTATCTCCCAGCCAAGGAACAAATTTACCAGAAGCACTGAAGGGGCACTAGTCTCTCACCCTTCCTCTCTCTGTCACTTACTGGTTCCACACACCAAATCCAAGTGGTACCAGAATGGCAAGAAGGGAAGATGGGGGTAATGGTGAAGCTAAAAACTTCCCTCATGACTATAGCGACCTGGGGTAGGCCTGTTGTTTCTGGTAGCATTTCTTTGGTATTTACTGCCTTAGAGCTGGGGCAGCTCTGCAACACCATGGCTGTAATGTGACTCAGTCTTCGATGAGCTCCTCAGGAAGGAAGGAAGGAAGGAAGGAGCTAGCCAGCCCCTCGACCTCCCTGGCATGGCACCTTTGGGAGCAATCCTGCAGGCCAGGCAGAGGTAGGATGTACCCTGATGTGTCCAAGTGCCTGGGTCACTGGCTTGCTGATAATTATGGTATCGGCATGGGAGACATGTCCGTTTGGAAGAGTTCATATATGTCATGAAACAACCAACATTATTGCAGAAGAAGCACTGGGTGGGAAGCCTTGCTTTTATCATCTTCACAGAGTAATGTTGGGCAAGGTGCACTCCTTCTCTGTTCCTCTATTTGGGGAAATGATGCTTTTTAGAGCTAGAACAAGGATAAATGAGAACAAATCCTGGGGTTAGAGGGTCCCCAGAGGCTCAATCAGACAGTAGATGAAAATGCCATCTTGCCTGACACAATATCAGCACATGTTGGCAACAGAAGATTTCATGGGATATGAACGAGCATTTATCCTCTGAATCAGAAAATTGCAGAAGCATGTGTAACCGTTTGGTTTTTGTGCCAACATATTTTCTGTATGTAAAGAGAGGCTGTGGCGGCCTTAAGGAGGCTGAGAGATGCCCGTGCTTCTCTGGAAAGGAGGAACTATCAGCCAAGGATGCCAGCATACCCGCCTGGGTAAATTTGTGCATGCACTTCATGTTACAATAGGCCTTAGTATCTGATAACAGAGACCTGCTGGAGTCTGGCAGGAGGACAGAAGGAATTGAAGGTCATGCCATGAATTCCAGTTATGCTGATAGGCATCTACACCCAGAGGAAGGAGCTCAAGAACAGGAACTGTAAGCTGATGAGGAGAGCTGGAAAACAGAAATTAATTCAGGGATGGACAAGTAGGGGTCCTTTTAACTCCCAACTGGACAATTGTGTGCAGGATTGTTATAGGACACAGGAAGATGTTTTCTTTGATGCAGTTACCTGTGAGCTCTGTCATTACTAGTCAAACACAGTGTAAATGCACTGTGGTAAGTGTTAAGTAGCTAGAATCTGTCACTGCAGAGGGCTTTCCTTGATGGGAAAGCTGATTCTCTGACAGAAGTGGGTTGACTAGCAGGTAGCTAGAGATGTGAACACAGTTTGCCTTGTGCTAGGGGAAGTGTCTA
>JAVCKT010026889.1:2983-20571 GCA_032273925.1 Rhynchotus rufescens | reverse complement strand
TTGATTATAGAAACTGATGCCTGCTTTGGGCTTCCCATCAAAGCCAGCACAGCAGGGCAAAGCTTTAAAGTGTGGGAAAAGAACAAGAGAACATTAAATCAAACTTTAGATATCTAGGACCAAAACTGGACTTGGTGATGAAGTTGCAGAGAGACAGCTTTGCCTCCCAGCCCTGAATTTTGAGCAAAAGACAAAACTAAGACATCTAAAGTGTTTAGGAAAGGAGTGGTTTAGAGAATGTTTAAACTGCTATCTCAGATGTTTTCTTTTCTTCTTTTCCCGTAAAATCCTTTCCCTTCTGCTCTTCCTGAAGGAAGAGGAATACACCACTTCTTTTGGAACTTCAACTGGTTTGTCTGGAAAGGATTTTCCATTAAAGGCTGAGAACTGGAGTGCACTTTAAAGTGGCTGGTAGTATTTTCAGAAGAGGTATTTGGCAAGTCTTTAATGTCATGCTTGCCTGGAACTGCTCTCCTCTTTAATTAACTCTGGAAAAATCCTTTGGTTACTTTATTTTATTTGCTGAAACCACTACAGGGGAAAAAGAAAATGTGTGCAAAAGATTTAATAAATCCATAGAAATGTCCTGGTTACTGCAAAGCAGAAGAGCACCAAGTTCCCTGCACATAATTCAAGCCCATGGCAATGAAGACACTTGTAAGAGTCCCGTGTTTTGACACAAACATAGAGGTGGAGCATCCTCCCCAAGTGAAACAGGCAGAGGGCTTTTAGCTCATCCTCTAAAGGAAGTCTTGAGGTGGGGATTAATAACTGAACTTCAAATTGATGTCCAGGACTTCTTGGGCTCTCTGTACATCCAGCCTCCTGGGACGCGTGTACTGCACAGTGTTGCTTTTAATGATGCTGGTCCCTGCTGCACCTTGCTGAGATGCTTTCTGCTAGGCTGAAGATGATGGCAATGACCCTTCTGTTACAGGCAGCTTGGCACCCTTAACTTGCAATAATCAAGTGACTCATGATGCTGAAACTGAAACTTGAGCAAGTTGCTCGCTGACGCCAGTGCAGGGTCTGGGGAACCTCCTGGCAGCAGTGGGTCCTCAGTGGCAGTGATGGGTTGCACCTGCAGAATGCAAGAGGAGGGAAATACTTCCTTAGATCACCAAGTTGCTGGTCTGGCATTTAGCTTTAAGTAGTTTCTATATCCCTCCACATCTGACCTTTCCCGCACAGCTATGGCAGGTCATGAGTGTGAACCATGGCTGCTCCTCCTGCTCCACCTCCTTCATCCATTCCCCCGCAGGGAATGCTCGGCATGCCGTGGGAGCAAGCGGCAGCAAACCGAGCCACGATGCAGCACTGCTGTGATGAGAGAACAGTCGTTCCCAGCTGCCACCGCAACCGTGCTCAGCTCCAGCAGGATGCAGAAGAGCCGGGATGGAAATGGGAGGCCTGGAGCTGCAGATCACGTTCCTGTGACTTCCCTTGGGGCCAATGCACTGACTGCAGTGGGATGTGCTAGCGGCAACACGTTAGTGCAGCCATGGGCTCCCAGTGTTCCCAGCACTGACCTCCTCTCCGGTAGCGCTCACTCTTTCCAATCCTGGCCAGCCTGGAAATGAGGAGTCATGATGGAGTGGGCTTAGTGGTGTGTGAAAAGTTCACTTAAAAATGTGGAGAGGAGAGATGAGGAGGTGGCGGAGAGCAAAGGTTTTATGCCGAAGGTAGCAGATAAGGCTGGTGATAAAAGGGGGATGGAAGTTAACACTAAGTATAGAAAGGCATGTGTGGGGAATGTAAATGGAGCGCTGAACCAGCCACAAGCCAGTGGGCTTTATCTAGGGTTGATAAAAACAAGAGGGGAAACAAAAGCTCTGGGATGAGCATGTGTTACAGAAAAGTAGGGAGAAGAGGTGCTACCAACCCCAGCACTGGGGTGCAAATGGTCCCCACTGTCTTGATGAGGGAGACTGGCCTGGAACAGAGAGAAACCAAGATGGGGAGGTCGCAGAAGGGCTCGAAAAATATTGAAGGAGAATGAGTATGAGACCAGCACTGCTGGGAAGAGAAGGCAATTTGGTCTGGGGACTGTGTGCATGCTCAAGCTTGGCTCTTAGAAAAAGAAGAGGGGAAAATGCCATCCTCCTATAAAAATGCATGTGCATGTCTATGACACACAAAGCCTCACTCAAGCATGGTTTTTGTGTCTGGACTCTGCTACAGGCTTTGTCTTGGGCTACCCCTCATGGTTGGATCACTGTCTTGCCTTGGGAATGGTGATGTCCTGGGGCCCTAATGTCACCCTAGCAGGTAATGTGCAAATAAACTCTCTGTACTGGTAGGGTCTGGAACGTGGGTTATGGTCAGGGATGCTACTGGTGTGGCTGTAGGTACATGCAAGCCCAGCCCAGTGAGGCTCTGGTTTCTTTAGGCCTTCCAGAAGTTGTTCTGCTGCTACATAAATTGCTGTGGATGGGAAAGAGTTCTTGAGGATGAGGTAATGGGCTCATGTGGGAGCTAATGAAGGTCATTATAAGTGAACAGCAAGAATGCTGCCTATCAGGGGGAGGCTTCTCACCAGCAGCGCTCCAGTTTCATCACTTCCCAGTCTAAATAAGACACATGCTTCCCTGACCTTGTCTTCTCCAATGTAAACGCAGAGCAGGATGTACTTAGAATTAAGATAAATAAGGCCTTACCAAAATAAAACAGTCTGCAGAAACAAATCTCTTCCTCAGAAGAGGGTGAGCAGAAACAGTAACTGGTGCTAGTCTAGTAGAAAAGCCTTAGATGCTACAGCAGTGAGGACATGTAATGCCCGTGGTGGAGTACGGAAGCAAGAAATGCAACTTGAGCTGGAAGATGCAACTGCAAAACCTTGAGTTTTACTAAGAAAAAATATTTAAAGATATTAAAACTATTTAAAAATAAATACTTCCATAGTTTTATCTTTTAGAAGAATTTTATTTTTTTAAAGCCACCATGGGTAATTATTCTGTAGATTCTATAATAATTCTGTAGTAATTATTCTGTAGACAAGTGCAACTCATCCTTGCTGGAATAGGTGTAAAACTGAAATGCACTTGAGCAGAAGTGTGTGTCAACGTGTGCAAAGTGGAAGAGAGCGAAGGAAGTCCCTCAATCCATGATAATATTCATGGCTGGGCTGCCCAGGACTCTCTCCCTTCTGTGCTGGCTGGCAGGGCGTGGGTGGCCAGGTGAGATGATGTTTCTGCTCCTCCTCCCGTTGCAGGCAGTAGGATAGGGAGGTCAAGGTGCTGCTTTGAGGCACCTTGGGGCAGCCTGGAGCTGGGGACGCGGCGTGGCCAGCACAGAGTCTTGGCACAAGCTGAGAGCTGGCAGAGACCTGGGCTGGGAAGCGTGTGGAAGTCATTTGCGTTGCAAACAGCACGGGGAGCAGGGTGGAGCAGCCTTGTCAAAATGTAAATGAGAAATTTGCCTAATCGGGCAGGCAGGATTAAACGAAGCGCAGAGAAGGATAAGGATTACACAGAGGGACAGTGGAGAGAAATGAGAGCAGCACAGAAAGAAAATACTGGAGATAGATATAAAAATCCGTGATAAGCAGGAGAGGTGGGGATGCGCCAAGGCAGCCGAGGAGGCTGAGCCACGAGGAGCGGCGTGTGTTGCTAATCCAGAGTGTATCTCGGCTAGCAAGGACGAGTGTGTGTGAATCTTAAAAGGAGCTTGAAATCAAAGGGGAGTGTCAGATGGGCATCAAATGTTCCCTTTGGTGGTGACCTTGGGAGCCCAAACCAGCGCTACCTAACAACCAAATGCTGTGCTTTCAAACAGTGCCTTCAAATCTCATCCATAATTAATTTTGCCTTTGAGCAGGTCATCCTCCTCCAGGATATTTGTCAGCTGTCAAAATTCAATGAGTGGTGGCCTCTAACATCCTTCCTACTCTGTTTCTCACCCCCGGGCACAGTGTGACAGGAGTGACTGCTGATGGTCTCTGCTTGGCTTCTCTGGGAGCCGTGTTCTCTACGCTCCTCTGGGCCCCATCCCCAGTAGGTCCCAGTGCTCAAGCTTCTGAACACAGACCAACCTTGTGGTCCCTCTCCCCTTGGTGCCCAAGTTCCTCCTTGGGTGCTGCCGGCAGCAAGAGCAGCTCGCCGAGCTCCTGGGGACTTTCCTCCTCCTGGCTCGTGTAACCAAACAGAAGATGGCTGTAGCCAAGGCATGTTCAGAGCTGCAGTTTCCAAAGAGCCATATGTTGAGGCCAGAATAATGTAACACTCCTTTTTAAGACTTGTTTTTGCACTAATGCCTAAGGGTAGGAATTGCATTGTACTTGCTACTGTGTGAATGTAAAACATCAGCGTTCACTGCCCCAGAAAGCTTGTGTCTGATGAGAAAGAAAGAGCAGGAGTGAACGTGGGCAAGGGAGCATGAAGAACAACACGTGATGGAGTTGCAATATGGCAAGTCCACGGAGGGAATGTCTGCTTTTGCTGCGAGCTGGGTCTCTGCTAGGCTCTGGAAGCAGTGGAGGGAGTCAAATGGTACTTTATTTTCATGAGGATCATGAAGATCAATCTTGTATTCCTCTTCGTCAGGACAGAAATGTTCTAAGTCCCCTTCACTTTGAGAAATTTGAGAGTGAGGAAAGATATTGGTGGATTTAGGTGCTAAGAGAGCTTTCTTTGCTCATATTTGTCTTAGCTTGGAAGTTCCTCAAAGGGAGGAGAGAAAGGGGCTGCTTTTTTGTGTAGTTTTATTTTTATATATATAATACATAAAACTAGAAATATGGAGCACAGATCAGTCCTGGGTTTACTAGATAAGTAATGGCAATCTTGCTGCCTGTGAGTAAAACCTCTATGTGAAATCCACCAAATGACAAGTGAGGACAACTTGCCACTGGGAGCAAGAGTTACCTCAGCCCAATTAATGTCATCTCAATAATTGCCTTCCAGCTGGTCAATGCTTCACCCAGGTTGCCAACATCTGTCCTTGCTTCATGATTTGGGGCTCCAGTCCCAGATTTTTTTCTTCAGACCTAAGGAACTCAGCTCACATGTTAGTCTTTTGACAGGATACCTCAGGAAATGCACAGATACTCAGTGTATTTGAAGGGAGAAATAGGGTGCAAGTTTAAAGTATACGTGAGTTCAGCCACAGAAACTGAGTTAAACGTTAAGAAAACAACCCAAAGCCGCCATGCTTTACGTACTTAGATGGTAAATCTCTTCACATAGCAATAATTCAACTCTCCTGCTTTATGTAATGTTGCATCTGACTTGCTCTCCAACTATTACTGAAAGTTTCAGATGCAGCAAAAAAAGAACTTTTAAGAAAAAGGTATTATAAAAAAGAAAAAAAAATGGACAGGCCTTCCACAACTGTTATTGAGAAGCAGAGCGTGAGGGGGGAGGAAGAGGACAAGAGAAGAAGGATATTAAGAGTGGAAAAACCACCTTGTCCAACTTGGGCATTCTGGAACTGAAAAACTTGACAAGTGTGAGTTTGCAGTCCAGTAAATCTGAGATGGCACTTATTTCTGCCTTTTATGTCATTTTAATGCTCTTGATTCCTCTAAGAACATCTTCTCCCTGAATTTTGAAATACTGTTCTCTGTCACAGTTTAATTGATCTTGCACTCTCAGGAGCTGTAATTTTGATTGTCTAAGTTGTAGGATACTGTTCTCAGTGGGATGGGTGGGAGAGGGGAGTTTAGGGCTTGCCATGTTTTCCCTGTCTCCTGATTTTTACATCATTCCTTATCACAGAGAAGTCCAGTCTTGGCTTTCCCTACGTTTCAGTTTCTCCAAGACTAGTTATCTTCACTGTCATCTCATTGATTTTTATCTCCATTGCTCTAGAACACGTAAAGTCTTGAATGTCAGCTCAGTGCCTTGGGAGCATCCCGTTCTTGAGAGGAGCAGAGTTCCTCTACTGAACTGTGTCAACAGCACTGCAGGCAAAATGCACTTGACACTCTGAAGGTCTAAATAAAGAAAACGAGTAAAAAATAAAACGACACAACAACAACAAAAACAGAATAATCCATGTTAAATATAGATAGTATCTTTAGTAGCTCTGTGCTGTGGACTGAGATGCATGTGGTGTTTAAGCAGCTATTTGCTGTGATTTGTATGATGATCACAGTGTATCCTCCCCAAACTTGCACGTTATGCTGAATACAGAATTAATTTGCGGAGACTCAACATAAGTAAATTAACTTTATATCAGTTTTAAAAATCAGTCTTTCAAAAAAAGGATGGAATCTTAATAATTGCAGAGAGATTTCATACTCAGACTGCAGAGTACAAATATTCCCCAAATCAAGCTAATAATCAGCAGCATTGCAAGATGAATTGGTGAAAACTGTGTTTTAAACTTACTATGAAAAGAGATTATTTGTATCCTATTTGTATCCTATCCTATTTGTATCCTAAAAGTTCGTTTATTTATTTTTTTCATCCATGGCATATGGTGTTTTTCATGTTATCTTTTAGAAAGTGAGATTATGAAATTCGATGGATTTGACATTTCATGTGTGAATGGCCTGATGCTGCCCGTGACATCCCTATGTTTAGTGGGAACGAAGTCAAACAGATGTACGTTTGCGTTTTACCATAACTGAGTTTATACAGATGAGTCCCGCGTACCAGGCAGCATGTAACAGTTCCCTTGCTGTTAGCTGGGGAGGAGGAGGAGGAGGAACATCTTCCCCTCCGGCTACGGCTGCCCGTACGAGCAGCGTGCACCACCAAGCCTCTCGGGAGCCTCCACGCAGCAGAGCCGCGACGCTGCCCTCCTGTGCGCTGCTGTTTCTGCCCGGTGCTGGGGTGAGACGGAGCCCGCTGGTGGGTGAGGAGTCCCCCGAGCTCTCCCAAAGCCGAGGATGCTCCCGAAGGCTCCACGGCTTCCCAGCCGCCCTGCGTTACTAGAAACACCCAGCTGGGCAGTGATCATAGTGCGTGATCCTGGAAGCTGCTGTTCCTTTTACGTTAATGCATTAATAATAAAGAAGGAAAGAAATTAGGCTTTCTGCCAAAATTCTTTTTTTTTTTTTTGGTTTGTATTTTGTTTGTTTTTTATTTGTTTGTTTGTTTTCTCCTCTCAGTGATGTGATAAATAGAGCTGCAACCTCCGAGCACGTGAATGTGCTTAAAGATCAGAGGAGTTATCTAAGGCATCCCTGTACCTTATTTTTCTGTTTTGATTTATTCGGTTGAAAGGAGGTCCCAGCACTCGGCTGCCAGAATGCCATTAGTGCGACCAGAGGGAAAACAAAAGCAGAAAGGGCTTGGCGGGCGCTCTAATGAGCTGATAAGGTATCTGGGCTAAGTATGTTTAAGCGTGGAGACAAGTGCACATGTTAAATACAAACATGGGAAGAAGAGAAATCAGTGAAACATGAGTGTGTGAAAAGCAGAAAGGAAAATTGCAAAATCAATACGAAGGGAAATGAAAAGGGAATTGAGGATATACCAAAAGCAAATAGAAAACACCAAGGGGAAAAAAAAGACCAAGTCATCAGATTGGGATCTTGCCGAGATAACGTCATCAGACTGCAGAGTCATGCTCTGATTTTTACAGTGGGCTGAAATAATAAAGCCTGTTAGGGTGTTCAGAAAAGGTATTTAATACTCAATGTGTGCCTGGCACTTCCCAGCTCTGCTCTGGTGTGTGGCCACAGTGCCAAGGTCCATGTCTATTATTATCAAGTTATTGCTGCTATTATTTTGCTGTTATTTACCAAGAGAAGTAACAGGCGCAAGCAAGAGCCTCTGCCTCCCTCCAAGGGTTTACTGTCCACCCTGGCTGTGAGGAATGGACTTGGCCAGATCTTGGAGATATTTTGCTTTCTTACATTTTTTTTCCCTTTCCAAAGAGGTTGAGTCCTCTTTGGATGATCAACATCCTTATCCTGCTTTCTTCTCTTCCATTAATCCATGGTAGTTGTATTTTAGCTAGGCAGTTTTATGTGAGCAAATTACAAATACACTTTTACTGGGGAAAAGAAGAGGTTTAACAGAAAAGACTAAATAATAATAAAAATAATAGTAGATTTAAGAACTGCACTGGAAAACAAAGAGCTCTGATTATAGCAAGTGGCACGGAGAATAGGAGGAAAACTGAAATTGTGGATTAATTTTAAATGGCAGGAATCATCTGTTAGCAGGAGAGCATGAGAACCAGGTGCATCAGAGCACCTAAAATCCTAGAGCAGCCTCTTCCTAACCAAACTATTCGTGTGCCTTCAGTGTTCCTGCTGCTGATTTAATTATTTCCTGTTTTGCCTCATGTCAGGAAAGTTATGATCCCAGAAAGATTTTCTGCTAGATATCTGTTTGGAAAAAGGAAGGAAAAATATTGACTTACTGGATATGTAGGAGAAAGTGGAGGGGGGAAAAAAAGGAGAAAAAAAAAAAAAAAAAAAAGCCTGAATGTTTTGATGCTTAAAGACCATATTTAGATTCTTACTGAAATTCCTGTAATTTCTTTCCAAATTAGGCAGTTGACTGAAAATCCCAGCACACGGTAGCATTTTGTGTCCCCGTCCTGCAGCAGCCTCAGCTCGCGGCTGTTGTCACGAGCAGTGTCAAGGCACTTTGCGTGCCATTGAATTCAGTAGGAATTCTAGGCTTTCATTAAGGATTTAGGGAAACTAGCCAGAGGTTATTCCCCCCTAGAGCACTGAGCATCGTCAGCAGTGAGTTCCTGCACTCTGAGGGGCTGTCCCAGAATTGGGACAGACTTAAAGGCCATTTAAGCGGAGCTGCGACTTGACTGGGTTGCTCTTCCGTGCATTAAAAGCACTGCTACCCAAGATATATACGGAGATCATGGAAAGAATGAACAAAAGACAGGATATTATAGACCAGCTTCTCTACTGAAGTGTAGTGTCTGAATGCAGCTTTTTCTCCTGGATGAATAATGAAGTGGCTGTGTCTTATTAGCTTTGCTTAAAAATGTCTATGAGTTGAAAAACCTTTTGAGTCTTTTAATGCTTCTGCAATTTGCTGCAGCAACGATTTCTTTTCTTTTTTTGTTCTTTTCAAGATATAGCAGCTAATCTGATCTTGGCGCTTCAGTAATTGTCTCAGTTAATGTGTACGGAGAATAATTCTATTCTGTGAAATGAATACAAGGGAATACAAGGTGAATATTTAACTCTTACAAGTTTACAGCATGAAGGACTTACAGGGTAGAAACATGCATTAATTGTTAAGCTGTTTTTATATGTAAAAATATATAAACATTTTTAAGTATTTTACCCAGCTTGGGCTTTACTCATTTTATTCTGAAGCATTCTGAAGCTCCAAGATGACCAGTGCTGACTCAGGTCACTTACTTGCAGTGCCATTGGTTTCGGTGCTATTGCAGCCCTGAATTTTGGAGGCAGAAGAGAGTTTAAAACAAACTCGCCAAATTGCTTAGGGTTGTCGTTTAAAGCCAAGGAGCGTTAGAGTTTTATTGTTAATATTGGGGAGGAAATGTTGCTTGCAAGGTTGTGCTTTGATTTTACTTCATCTCCAGAAGCAACATGCTCGCAGAAGAATTCATAGCCCTCTCAAATATTACGTATTACAGCAATGACTTATTTCACAATCCATTTGGAGCATAGCTGAAAAGCATATTTAATATTGCTGTTATTGTTTGTATCTTGCTCTGTATAAAGTTAGTGCTTAATTTTATGTGTCATCCTCAGCTAGTATATATTTGCATAGCTCTGTTGACATCAGTATTGCTATATTGATTTATACTGCTTGTGTCTGCCTCATTATGGTTTTTATTTTTTGTTCAAGCAGCTAGGTGTATTTCCAAATTCACAGAAGATAAAAAGGGATTGCTTTCTTAGAACCGAATACACAGAGTTGCGCTGATGGGATATTTCAGATTGGGGCAAGTAAACAGGGAGCTAGACACATACCAATGAAGCTCTGCAAATAACGGGCTGCTCGTGGAGCATCTCTCGAGTATATCTGACAGGTAGGCTGGGGTTTTTAAGGATACCTCAGATACCCAACTGTCACTAAGCAAAGGATTTGGTGCCCGGTGAAACAGGACTCCTAGTCACGGTTTACTGCTGATTAAACAACTGACCTTGCATCAGAGATGACTGAAGTCTCTGTCTCTGCAGACCAAAGGATGAAGCCCAGAAGGAACAAGCTGCAATGAGGTGTGTGTGGAGGGTGAAAAGGACAGGCCCAAACTGAGGCAAACCCCCCACGGATAGTGGCGGGGAAGACATGCCTGTCCCTCTCGGAGGCAACATGAAGACAACGATGCTGCAGGACTGACAATAAATGTCTCCATGTGCCCAGAAGGAGGCCCATGGGTCTGAATGCAGGAAAAGGTGAAAAAAGGCAGGAAATACACACCACGAATCACATAGGAAAGGGTTTTACTACCCTTTGTATCTGCAGCATACCTCACACTTGCTGAGGATGGTCAAAACCCTTCGCCTCCATCGCAGGGCACCCGTGTGAGAGAAGCCCTTCAGAGGCACTGTTCACAGACCTGCTATCAGGTGCTCATTCATGGATTATTCTGCAGGCGAGACAACCCCATCTTATCTACCACCACCTTTCAGATGAAGTCCTGATGTCCAGGACCTGACCCAGCGAGGAAAGGACTATTTTCTTGCCGGATTTCTTCTCCCTGGCATTGCAGGTAAGTGCCTTGTGCAAGGAGTGTCTTTCCTGGTGCCCATGGGGCTACAGGCCACATGGCTTCCCTCGAGCCGATGTCCCAGGCCAGTTCCTGAAGCACTAAAGGGACAGAAACTGCAGGCTTCCCCTCTTGGTTTTCAGGGCCTTCCCATCAATTTTCCCTTTTTTCTTTCCTCTGCACTGCACTTGAGATGGAAGCATCTGGATCGAAGAGAATTATCTCTTAACAACTGGGTTGCAGTACGTTTCAAAGACTCAGGTTTTATTAGTCACAGAAGACCTTGTAAAAGTTTGCTTGGGATTATTTTTAACAGCAACCAATAATCCTTTACCCATCAGCCAATGAAACCACTCCCGCCCCCCAGCTCCTGCATGGATGCGTCTTACAGAAATACAGCTATTTTGGAGAAGCTGAACTGACATTTTAACTGAGCTGGAGGTTTTATCCACACTTAAACTAACATGGACCTAATTTCCTCCTGGAAGCCACCTGAGCAGCAGGCGTGCTTGGTCCCTTGGCCTTGCCACACTCGCAGCGCAGCTCCCGCATGTCGCACCTCAGGTGCATCTTTTCCTAAAGCTGCATTAATACAATATATTACAGAGCTAATCTGGAGAATCCTTTCACCCCTCTCATTTGCAGCAGCTGAGAAAATAGGTAGATGAAAGCACAGCCTTCCTCGCACTCTTCACTGCTTTCGTATCCAGTTCAGTCTGCTAAAGAAAAAGTCACCTCCAGTGGTTTGTTAGCAATAAGAGAAGATAATATAAGGGGGAGAAAGAGGCAGAGGTTGACAAATTGATTCCAGGAATGTGATGTGCCATAATTCTTACAGAACTACAGTGAAAGCTGAGCTCATTCAACAGCTTTAAAAAAGAAGAAACTCCCTTAAAAGCCTAAGCACAGATTTAGGAACGTCAGGTATTGGATAGGAAGACTTTGCCCAGGTAGCCCAATTCTGCACTCTATAAATGGACTTCAGTAGAACAATCTCTTGTTTTCATCAAGAAATTACATTGATTAGTGTGAGTAAATTGTAGTATATCTCCTAATCCATTCCTGACAAATAAAGATATTTTAGCTGCACTATTCCAGTGCCAACAATGGAGTTAAAAAAAAAAAAAAAGTGGGGAAAAAAGTGGAAAGGTATGAACTGTGGAAAGGTAAACTTCAGCTGTCATTAAAAATCAATTTTCATGATAAATTTAATTCACATTTCATGGAGAGCTCTGTAATATCAATAAAATTTTTTTAATAATTGCTGTGTTGGCACACAGTTCAGTTGTAGGACATAAAGAGATATAAATTTTCTGTAATTTAGAAGATGTGAAAAAAACCCTCTTTTATTTCAAAAGAAACTCTTCTCTGGGAGAAAAATAAATGTTGAAGAAGGATGTAATTTATTAGGAATTCCACTCCACTCCATTTACAAA
This sequence comes from Rhynchotus rufescens, assembly GCA_032273925.1. NCBI lineage: Eukaryota > Metazoa > Chordata > Aves > Tinamiformes > Tinamidae > Rhynchotus > Rhynchotus rufescens. The sequence goes on along the minus strand of JAVCKT010026889.1, from coordinate 8,527 downwards.
GACTGCTCTGAAATTAAAACTTTGAGAGATCAGGTTTCTAATTTATTCACAGAGTTAAAGGCCAGAAAGGACTACGATAAGGTCATCTGACCTCCTGGATCACCCAGGCTATTACATTTCAGTCCTCCCTATATCATAACATAATTTCTTTTAGATCTTGTTTTTAAATGCTTGGAAAACATGTTTATGTGGGTTTTTTAGATATGCTTTTGTGTTAAAATGGGAGAAAAAGAAGTGTCTAAACTGATTAGAATGTTGTAGAATTGGTATAGCATGTCATAGTGAGATCTGAACTCAGCATCGTTGAAATAGTTGATCTTTTCTGGTAATAAAAGTTAACCAGTTTCTAGAGCAGATACATACACTACCTATTTAGCAATCTTCCTTTTTTCTTTTTTTTTTTTTAAATGACCAAAACACCAGCATATACTTAGATATCTTGTAGTGAGTTTGAAAATGCCATTTTCAAACTGAAGAAAAAAACCCACTTCAGAACTAAATGCTGAACTTCCTGAAGTCAATAGGAGTTTTCTCATTTGCATGTAATTGAGGTCAGGATTTCACCTTAGAAGATCTGTTAACTTTTTATAATGCTAATTGAAGAACTATAATATTTGCAGTTTGTGCTTTGCTTCCACTGAGAATATAACTCATTACCTTTCAATCCTTATTTAAATCTTGTTCTTGAAGTCTCTCATATTTGTTCCTCCACTAACATGAATGCTTGTGTTTCTTCCAAACCCAGCATCATCTCTAAAGTTCATTCATGCACCATTTATTTGATACTTTATGTTAGGTATTCAAGAAAACTGCAACATCAGGCTTTCCAGGATTCTCTATGCACAGTGACATAACCTCTGATCTTGCTGTTTATCATCACGCTTTGCAGTCCCACAGACAACACAGAATTCATCCTATCCTGATAATTTTGAATTTTCAAATAAGACTTTCTGAAATCCAAAGACATCTGATTTATTCCTTCTATTCACTAATGCTGCAATTCAATAATGTTTATGCTGTAGGGTAAGAAATATTAAGCAGATTAATTAGAAACATAGGTTAAGGTGGCATCCACGGGGTGAATATGATCAAATCTTGAGGAGCAAGCAAGATCCAATTTCCTAATACTTCCAGGCAAAAGCAAACAACCAAAAACTCTCTGAGTTTGTCTGGCCATACATGACAAACATGCACAGCCTTATTGCTCCTGACTCCTCTGTTCTCTAGGGACCAAGTTTTGACCTGCTGTAAATTAGCATAGATCTATTCAAGTCAATGGATCAAGACTCCGAGATTCTTATCTCCTCCTTATGCTGATTCTTTTCTGTTGAAATTTACTGATGCTTGTCTTTCCAAGTTTGTTTTAATCATTTATGGGAGTAAGACATGCAGACTAACTTGGCTTTACATCCTTTTGCAGAAAACTTATATTTCTACTGGCAACTTCAAGCTTTCCAGTTTTTTCCCAATTCTCAAAATTCCTGAACTTAAAAATATTTTAAAGAAAGAGCTAACAATTGCAGGATGATTTCCATTAGCTTAAAATAAAACAAAATAAAAAATAAGCTTTGTCTCCTCTGGGCAAGCTAGCTAATCTATCTACCTCTCAATGTCTTCATGTACCCCGTGATCTTACAGTATTGATGAGAATGGTTATTGGATTGTTGTCCTTTCCTAATAACAAAGTACAGGAGATTTAGAAAAGACACTGATATGTGTGGCTGTCTTAATGCTGCTGTCGGAAAGATGCAGAAGATGGTGGATTGGATCAGACTGGTGGTCTGTCTAGTTCAGTCTCCCATTTCTGACTGTGACCAATTCCATGTTGCTCCTTAGTAGGGCAAAGAAAAATCATAGCATAGTCATAGCAAGATTAAAATCAGCATTAATTATAAATTGTTTTAAATTCTGCGTCATTAAAATGTACACCTCTTTCAACAACTTTGTAATCAATATTATGATAACTCTGAAAGTTCTCATTATTCTTGACCTCAGAGCTGCCTGGTGGCAGTCAGATCAGTTAACGTCATTAATTTGTGAGAGACTTTTTGTTCCTCGTGTATTTCTCTGGATGTCACTCTAGAAACCTGTCTTCTTGAGCTTCAGCCAACCCTGCTTCCCTAGTTATCATCATTCTTGGACTATTTCTTCATGTAAAGATCATGGGTTTATACTATTCCCGGCTGGCTTGCTTTGGTTGCTCCTTCATCTTATCTGTTTCTGTACCAAACCTGCTACTAGGATAACACTTGCAGAAACAGCTAGTCCAGCCCCTAACTATAACCAGACTTCTCTTATAGATTCATATGCAATATAATTTAAACTAAAATGGGTTTAGTTCTATAGAACTGTTTAAAAATCTTTTCCATTCACACAGTCACCCTGAATTTTCTTTTTTATTAGAATTATGGTTCTTATTATTTCTCTTTTTATGAAATGTACTGTACAAACAGGGTCAAAACAATGACCAAAAAAAAAAAAAAACCCACCACCTTTTTTCCATTTCCCTTGTTCTTGCATTCTCAACTCAAGCTCCTTCTAAAACCAAACTTGTTCTATGAGATACAAATTTATATCTACTTTAAACTACCCATCCCCTAAAACGAGGCTCTCCCTAGAAAGCACTTCTGCCTTCACTAATCATCTTACATGGCTTTAAGTTTGTAAAATGCCATCTTAAAAAGTTAAACCCCAAACATTGTAAAGTTCTCTTGTCAGAAACAAGGTTCTTGCTCGTTCCTCAAGCCATGAATTACTTCCCAATTCTCCTGTTATTTCACTGGCTTTCTCAGATAGTCGTGCCAGAGGCTAGCCCTAATCAATCCCTTTTACTATTGTGAGTTTTATTTTGTTTTAACCCCTAAGGATGATATGGAAATTGTAATTGTTGCTTGTTGTCTGTGTAAACCTTTATTTCTCCCTTGCTTAGGGATGGGAGGATCGCAGAGCTTCTGGTGTCTGTCTCAAACCGGTAGCTTATGTATCTGTTAGCACATGTTCAACAAGTGCTCCTTCCGTGGGAGTTAGGTTTAACGAGCTACGAGCACCCACTCGAGTAGACTAGGCAGTAACCTCACCAGCAGGGACTCGGCGCCTCACTAGCACGAACTCCTGCCAACAAAACAACAACAAAAAAGCTCTTTTCTCATGCCGGGCGCCAGGCAAGATGTATTTCTAGAGGAAATGTTAACAGGTGGCCTAGGAATAAATGCGCATGGAGGTCTGGATGGGTCTCCCTGTAAGACCACTTGAGATCTTCAGCTGGCGATAAGAAACCCCTTGAGAGAGAGCTTCACCTGTGGGCGATGGGGGCTCTGCCTGCTTTTCCTCCCAAATTAAGGTTGACAAAAAAGTTCCTGCTGATGCTGGATCAGCCCCAGCGATATGACAATTTGCCTGTATTGTACCTGAGAAGGTGACAAGTGATTTCTAATGCTCGATATAAATATTACCCAAGAAGAAAAATGTTTTGCAATAGAGGATGAGTTAGATGGATGGTTTTTAATCTTATTTTTTTTCAGTAGATGTGCAAATCTAGGGTTTTGTTTCTATAAAGAAAGCAAAATAAATCACACATCCTTTCTGTCTTCCACATACATGTGCTCAACGAGTGCACTGACTGAGCAGACTTTCAGCCATGCAATGAATGTCTGCAAAAACATATCCAACTACAGGTTTCCTAAGTCATTTTAATGGTGATGGATGTGAAGGAAACTATAATCAATTACATTGCCCTGAAAAACCGCATAGTTATTTTCCAAAAAACCTCCAACAGTTATTTGATAGAGCACAGTTTAATATTTCTGCAGAGACAGAGACCTTGTAATATTTGCACTTTTCTATACACACAAATTGTATTGCTTCAACAATACCTGGCAGTTTCTGTACAGCCAGATCATATAGGTTAAGCACACAGCTATAAGTAAGAAAGAATGACCTGAAGAAAGACAGAGAAATTTATTTGGTAAACACCAAAAGTTTTTAGTAGGGAGATCTCAGGTCAGATCTAGGACGTGATGTTCTCTAGCTCGGTATTGAAGGATCATGAAAAACTAGCCATGTACCTCTGCAATGAGCAGCGTGGCCTTCCGTAAGGTATGTGATCTTACACTATCAGATTACCCGCGGCTTTGTACTTCCTTCTGTTGGTTCAGACCTGAATGCTCCAGCTTAAAAATCACTGTATTGCATGCAGAAGACTGTGTGGAGAGAGGTGGCAAAAATGTCATTTGCCGTCAGGAAAGAGGAGATGTACTGTATTCCCCGTGCTTCATAGAGTCACTCATACTCCTAGAAAATACATTAGAAGTATTACTTGACCACAGTGGCCTAAGCATTAGGGCACAGAGTAAACAACACGTTATGCAATCAAGTGGGAATCATCTCTCATGAGTTAAAGCAGCCTACAGGGAGACTATGGTAAAAATACACCCTGGAGAACATAGCCTTTGTTCCAAAACGTGCTGCAGCCCTTCCCGATATGGTGATAAAGAAATGATTAGCGGTTAGAGCAGGCAGCAACATGGGTTCGCAGATAAGGTTCTTGTAGAGATGGCATGTTAAGTGATTTCTTTTCCAGCCTGGTCTCCCTGAAAATATTTCACACTTTGTTTCATTTCACCTGTTCATCAGGTGGACAGTGTAGAAGCGGTGCTGCTCAACCAGAGCCCTTCATGCTGCTCTGTTCTGAATACTGGGTCTCTCCAGGTTTGCTTCTCCTGGCCCTGTTCATCTGTGTGCCTCTTTTCCACCCCTTTTCCTTCCTCCTAACAACAGCTCTCTGATCCTAAAGCTTTCCCCCCGGAGCTGCCTGTGTGCAGGCGTTCCCTCCCGCTGCCGCTTCTCCTGGCGCTGAGGAGCACCAGGTGGGAAGGGGGACGGTCAGCACCAGCCCAGGCATCAATCTCCTGAATCCTTTTCAGTGCTGAAGGGACGTGGATGCTGAGACATGGACAGCCCCTCCACAGAGCAGCAGCGGGAAGTGCGTGGGGTGCAGGTGGAGAGAGGAAAGCGTGAGGAGCGCAAAGCAAACAGATCCATGGATGTGTACGGCTGGGCTGGTGGTAGCCGGGCCCCTTCTTGAGCCCCTGTAAAATAAAGCTCAAAGTCTCTGCGTCTACAGAGCGTTTCTGCCTGCGGGGCCACAGGCCGTGTTGGGGCAGCCATGTCAGGGCACGGCCTCGCCACAGGCTGTGGCCCACAGCGGTGCACGGGCTTGATGGCGGCAGGACCACGCGTGGCGCGGCGTGATGGTGGCCATGCGTGACAGGTGGCCACGCGCCCGTATCCCGCGTGGGCCTGGGCAAACGGGGGCAGAGGGACACTGAGCAAGAGGGGCGTTTGAAGCGGGGAACGGCGGGGCAAGGGGACACAAATGGGAAACCAAAACGTGGGGCGAAACTTGGCGGAACGGGCAACTGGAGGGGGCGGGCGGCGGCGCGGGGTGGGGGGGAGCGCGGGCTGTCAGTGCGCAGGCGCGGCGCGCATGCCCGCGACTTATTTCGCGCGGCTGGGGCGCCGCTTTTCGCGCGGGGAGGGGAGGCG
>JAVCKT010026888.1:57713-69183 GCA_032273925.1 Rhynchotus rufescens | reverse complement strand
AGTGTGTATATTATTTCTGCATGATCTCTTATGAGTTTTCAGGGGTCACTAGGCAGTTCCAACAGGGTGGCCAGGGTAGGAACCTCAAAGAAGAGAGATGTTGCGTGAGATGCCACTGGTGTTTATCTGACTTCTGTTTTACAGTAAAATCCCTGAAGGATGTGTATCTCAGGACTGCTGGAAGCACTCAGGATACAGTACAAGTCTCCAGTAATTCAAGAGCCCTTCATAAGAGAATCTCCTTACAAGGACAGGCTCTCATGGCTCTCTGCAAATGACTGAGCCTTTGCAGTGCTACATGTGGGCAAGAGGAGAGAGGGACTCCTACCAGAGTGTTTGAAATCTGCTTTAGCTCTTGTCACTTGGTATGAGCCTAAGCCTGAGTGCTAAAAGACAAAGAAGAACTTTCTTTTCCATCCCACAACCAAATGTCCTTATTGCTGGTTATTGCTGGTGGCTCCTGTAGTGCTAGTAGAGGATGGCTATGTGGAGGGGAGAAGTCAGAATGGATATATATATACATATATATTTATCTTTCTACACCAGGAAATCACGGTAAAGTGTTTCCCAAGCTAACAGAGATATTCCTGAGCCATGTAGACTAGATAACTTAATTCCAAAATCAATCTGACTGAATTTACTGAGCAGGGCATCTGCAATAAAGGTTGTGTGATTGTGTTTATTGACATGTGAAAACAAGCTGCTTCTAGACCTGAACTGCGCCCTATCCAGATCCCTCCCTTCCCTCTCCACATCACTTCTGGGCTTGGTGCAAGCAGAGCCGGCTTTTGAGCCTGTAGCATCACCAGTAAAAAGGTATCATCAAGGGCTTCTCCCAAGGCATCTCTGTCCCTTGTAAGAGGCTTGTTGATATTTTGTCTTGCTTATGCGACATGGTGTATCCCCAACAGACAGGATAATCTGTCCTTCAGGGTGAAGCAGGGAGAGAGCAGAGTCTGATCCTCTAATGGTAATTATTCATCTCACTAATGAGAAGGTTCCATCTTATCTACCCTGTGTTTTCTAGTCCCTTCTTGTTGCTGCCTTTTGCACGTTGAACAAAAGCTGAGTTATTCTTCCTATGAAAAGAAAGTTAGAATCAGTCTACAAACAACTTACATCTCACTGCTCTAATGAAAGTCATTTTTATTTCCATATAAACTAGGTTCTCTTTCAGCAACATTTAGTGATAATTTCAATATAATCCACAGGCAAATGCACATGACAGAAGTTGTTGCTTCCTGTAGAAAATGCCTTCAGCTGCATCTCTGTCAAAACGAAACAGCTATGGAAGTAGTGCATAAATGTGATGTGAGATGTGGCATCTTTGTGGGGAGAAAGAAGGGTTGAAGACTTGTCTGGAGATAAAAGACAGTCAGCAGGGAAGGTAAGTTCTGCCAGGTTACCATTCAGATCACAAATTGGAAGAATGAGTGAAGTAAGCTATAATACAACCAGAGTGAGAGTTAAGGAGGACAGTATGCCATCCATGTATTGACACTGTACAGCTGAAGTAAAAGGCAACTTTGAAGCAGGATGTCAGAAACTAGGAAAAAACACCACAGACATGGAGACAAGGAGCAGAGAGAAAATGAGGAGAAAACTATACTTGGGAAGTCTGCTGTAAAATGTCTAAGATGGGCTTTTCTTGATCTAAAACACATTTTATATGACTCCTCACTTGCAGGGAGACCTGATGCTGATCTTTTCTCTTGCTGTGGTGAGCAGCGCAGGTAATGAAAAGACAAGCCTGCGGAGCACAGTGGTTTATGTTTCAGTTCACGCTTTTGTGAAAAGTTCTCTTTCAGTGTCCAGAAAAACTTACTAAAATTTCTGGGAAGTGGGAGTACTTTGTAGGACAACTGCCTCAGGGCGCTACGATGCAAGGAGAGACTGACAGATTTTATTTCTAGAAAGGCCCTTGCAGCCAGTGTTGTCGCTGCTGTTCTCTTCTCTTTGACAATGAGGGCAAATGTGATCATGGATTTGACTCCTGGGCACAGAGCAGTCTGCCTGCATCTCTCCACTCCATCACTTTATTCCATTAACCTAATTGTATCAGACACTGGAACCAGTGCAGATTTCTCAGCCTTTGATTTATATATTATGTTAGACTATGTAAAATTGAGCAATGTAAAAAAAGTCTTCTGTGACCAATATTCTCTTATTAGTAATTAGATTAACAAATAGACTGTGAATCTACTGAATTTAGTTAGACTGTTTGGGCAGCAGCTGGCTTATTAGCAGAAGCAAAGATTAAAGCAGTTTGGTCTATGAAATGAATGTTCACATGACTGTGTTATAATCATAGATTAAAATAAAACTCAAATATTATTGAAATATTTAGTCAGCAGACTGGCATTCTTACTCCTGCCCATATACCAGCCTGCACTCTGTATATGTGAATTTTCCACAGTCAAACTTTGAGAAGTCTACAAATCATGGAAAACTGAAAATGATTAGTGTAAGAAAAGGGTGCTATTTGCAGAGAATTACCACACGTTTTCTATTTAGAGTTTTCTCCTCAGCTAAGGCTAGCCTTAGCTAGCTAGCAGAGGTAACTAGTAGGCAGAGATGCAGCAATGTGATATCATCCATGATTCCATGTTGATACCATTGAGACTTTTGCTTCTTTTTCTCTAAAAAGCTTTTCTTCACACTAAATAACACTGTTAAAGGGGCACTGTCAATCTCAAAAGCACTTGGTTTCAGAAATGAATGCAAAGTGATTTTAGAGTCACTGATGATTCCTGCCATTTTTTTTTTTGCATTTAATTGTGGCTTCTTCCTTTCCATATTATAGGAATGAGAATCCATATGAACGATGTATATAAGCTGAATACTATTAGTTCAGGCCATTGAGGAGAGCTTACCAGAGACCCTAGCTGCTGCAGGACCATGTCCTATCTCATACAGAATGCTCTACAAGGAGTGGCCACGGATGCATGCACAAAGAAACCATGCCCAAAGCCCACATTTTCCATCCCTTTCAATTACAATAATCTCCACTGTTACTAGTGGTAACACCAAACAAACAATTTCCCAGGAAAAGTATTTTTTTCACTAGGTCTTTTTAAAGTTCATACATGCCACGTGTAGGCATTAAGTAGTGCGCCCCACTGGTCTAACAGTGTATTTGATGTGGTGTTCCCCCTTCTAAGCAGTAATCTGTCACAACTCTGCTACATCTTCCTTTTTCTGCCCCAATCCATATTAAAGGACATAATAATAAATAAGTAAATCAATAAAACTGAACAAGACCATGAAACAGATTGGCTGAAATAAGTAGAACAGATTAATGACATCTAGTATCATGGAAATACAGTCCTAATCCCAGCAGAGCCCACGAGACAAATGCCATCTGTGGAGCCCACTGGAGGGTTGGTTTTGCTGTCAGTGGCACATGCAAATCCTTTGCATATGACAGAGGGCAAAGGCAGTGTGAAATTCCCAGATAAGGTATGGTGAAAACAAACCTGTAGAACAAAACTTTTTTTTCCTGACATGTACTTTTGGAAATTTAGGGTATACAGCCACCATTTATGTACCAAGAACAGCGTGTCGGGGACCTTAATGCTACTGGAAGGAATAGCTTTCTCCAATCTTTGCCACCCTAAGTAAGCAAAGGTGGCAAAGACTGCAGAAGCAAACTACAGAAACGCCCGAATGCAGCTAGTTCTAACTTAAATATCTAACTATGTACAGGTAACTAACTCCAAGAAAATAGGATATACAAATAAATGGTCGGGAAGCTAACAGAGAAACTCTGGAGGCCAAGACTTCCATCTAGCGGTAAAACGTAAAGGTGCAAAATCAGCTGTACATGTTTATATATCACTGCATCACCGAGGAGACACTTGCTGAATGTGTTGCTGACTAGGATGCCAGTGTTAGAGATTTATAAAGTTATATTTGCTGTTGCAAGCTATAAGTGATTGAGAAGAGCAGCAAGAAAATGAACAGTGGAAAAAACTACCAAAAGCAGACAGGCAACTCACAATATCACTGAGGTGCAGGGGGAGCAATGTAGTTCAGGGAAAAAGAGATTACAGTTCGCTGGAGTAAGTGAGCATTGTCCTTCGCTTGAAAACAAGTATGACATTTTAAAGATGTCTTGGCAGTCAGGTGTCCTGGATAAGCTATAGGCACAATCCCCAACCTCAGGCATATGTGCATAAAGCAAAACTGATCTCTGCCTGTTAACACGTATTTTCAAATTCCGTTTTTGGATAAAAACAGCACTGTCATGAAGGGTGAGGAATATGATATTTTCCAAGTTGAGATCATCCTGTCAAGAGCGCTCGATAATCTTTTTTCTCTCATATGGTTCAGAACAGCAATCGGGCCTGTAATCTCTTCTGCAAGGCTATGCCAAAGTGATGGAACAAACAGAGCCTTTCTTGGAAACTGTAATATCATTATAAGCTCTGGGACAGGCAGTGGATAAATGAAGAGGCTTGTGACCTTGTGGAGATTGCTTTCACAACCTTGTAGGGATCGCTTTTGAAGTATTAGCCAGCCCTTCCTATTCCTTCTCCTCAAAACCACACACCCCAGGACAGTTCTTGATGTGCGCAGACATGTCCATAGACACAAATCTAGACACAGTGTGCAGACCTGCTTATCAGCAGCCATAACTGTATTCATATTCAAAGAATGAAGAGTAGTGACATTGAGTGGTAGAATATAGTGTTCTGCATGTTATTGAAGTCAAGAAGGGAGCTGAATTAACTTGAAATATCAAATTAGTGTGCCTCTTGTTTTCAAGCAATTGGATTTCTCTGTATGCAGGAAGAATCAAGAAAGATAGGCTGATTACCTCAGTCTCTTCTTTTCCTTGTGGTGATTTCTTTCAGTTTATGATACTTCCTTCAGTTTATCTGCTCTCATATTCCTTGTGCCTGACCTAGAGGTCTCAAAGAAAAATATACTTAGAACCTTCATATTTGATCACTTTGTAGTCAAAAGGTTTTGTTCTACCTGATTTTAGATTGGAAGGGTAAATATTCATGTTCTTTTCAGCACAACCTAGATTTATCTGAAAGATTTAAGGAGATTATAGCTCATCTTGAAAAGTGTCATATGGCTTTGCAGATTACTGTTACCAACTTGCTAAACTGCAATCCCAGGCCAGCGTGCATGCCCATCAACACCTATGTTCCTTTGTGGTTTGGTCTTATACAGATGTATACAGACGTATTTTTCCCAGAGACATTGCGGTCAAAGAACAAAAATGCATAAGTTAAAATGCTCAAAAGCACTATTAGGAAAGTGCCCAAAGATGTATTGTTATTATTTTTTTGTATCCTGCCTAATATTCATATAATTTCTGCCTTGTACTTACTACACCTTTCTCAGACATCTCAGCCAGGATACTTCTCCTTTGCTGCTCCACCTTTGCTAGTCCTTGCCTTGTTTCATTGAGTCAGGAGAGTAGGGAGAAGAAAGAGATGGGAGACAGGCATCCAAATGAGACATAGGTACCTCTGAAAATGTCTCTAGGTATCCTGAGTTGGCCTTGTCTGGGGATAACTGATACGGTTCAGCCACTCTATAGTTTACCAAAGGGCAAGGGGTCCAGACTTGCCCCTCTCATAAATCTTCCTAGGGGCTTCCTTTGTTGAAAGGATGAATAGTGCATTAGAATTTAACTGGAGTGAGAAACAGACAATCCAGTTAAAGATCAAGACCTACAGGTCATTGAAAAGTTCGCCTTGTGTAAACTAATTTGAAGAACTGCTGCTTACAATATCCCTTCTTTATTGAGCTACCATGCGAGAACCTTAACTATTTATCACCTTCTTTTGGCAAAGACTTGATCAATGGGTGATGGATGTGGCAGGCAACAAGCTAGACATCACAATAATTCTTCAGCTACCCTTGGAAAGAAAGACTCAAGAGGGGAGGGAATGACTAATTCTACAAAGACTAACAAAGCTTAGAAAGGTTCTAACAATGTTTATACTAAGAGGACATGAATTCTTCCAATGAAGCAAGTGAGGCCAACTGGTTGTCCCCTGACCCTGTGTGACAGAAGACAAGAAAAAGTTCTCTTGTCAAGCTTGTCACAGAGATGGAGATTTTAGTGACAGCAGGGTTATTCTAGGCAACAAAGGAAAAGAGAGGGCTAGATACAGCAGTGGATGAGTGTGGTAACCTTTCACCCTCTGAAAATGCTGCCAGACAACAGCTATAGAGACAGCACTAAAGCAGCACTCTTTCTCTAGAGTGGATTTTATGGCTTTGTGATAGAATGAAGACAAAACATTGCCAAACAGAGATGTTGTGGTAATTAAAAAGATGTTGACCAATAACTCATTTGTATAATAATTTGCTAAGCATTTCTTAGAAGTAAATGGCATGTCCATACATAAATGACATTTCTTAACCTTCTCATGCTTGCTGGCAATGCAGTCACTCCTTTGGCTGGTTGAAGTTGGTGTTAAAGGTGCAACAAATCTATTCAAGGAATGCAAGTGTTGCTTGCAGTGAAAATTTATGGAGAACTTACAGGGTCTAAGTCAAAAGGAAAAACTTAGATTCAGATGTAGGCTAGACGGAAAGATGATGCTGCATTGTAACAAAACAAGTGAAAAAATCTGTGCATCCTCTGACAGACATAAGCCTTCCTTTTATGACTCAGATGGTTTTGCAGGCTGGTGTTGCCATAGTGACAGCATGGCTCAAATGCTTATCCTCAAAAAAATAAAAAATCGACATAGGCAGCACACCTAGATTTTGCTGGATTTACATCCAAATTAGCTCAAATTAAAATCTTGTATTATAATATCTTTTTTAAGAAACTCATTTTTTTTTTCCAATTTTATAGCTTAGAGAAACAATAGTAATTATTTCATATGACATCAGAATTGCTGTCTCTTCCCAAACTTTAGGAACTTCTGGAAGGATGAAGAACTTTGTTCACATAAGGTTTTCTATTCAATCATCTAAGATATATCAATGATTTCTAAAGAAGATATAAGAAAAGAATCCTGATAGAAATTCTGAATAGATGGATCCAAAAGGTTCCTGGTAGCATTCTGAAGAGGTGGAACTCCTCCAGGCTGCTTTTTGTACAGACCGACAGAGAAGAAGCATCAAAAATTCCTGAGTATGCTTTTGGTTTTGCCCATTAACAAGGTCCAATGTCCTATCTTCCCTTTTAGCCAACGGAAGGCAGGAATCCTGCAGTATGGAACCTCAAATATCTGCTGTTTCTCACCACTTGCCAAAAAGCAATGACATTCAGCACCTGATCTATGATTTTTGAATGTCCCTCCAAAGACAGTCCTTTCAAGTACGTATGAATTTTGAAGCAGCAAGAGTCACATTAGTTACCATATACCTGTATCAGAATTTGTTTTAGTATTAGGTTGTGTCCTTAGCATTTCCACATTTTTTGCTTTTTTTTCACACATCTCCAGGAGATTGTGTACTTGTATGTGTGGAACTTTGCAGAACTTAAACGTAACATGAAGCAGTAAGTAATAGTAAAGAATGAGGGATAAATACCTACTGTGCACCGTGATTAGTTGTACACTAATTCTTTGGGTCTGTTTTGGGCCACTTCAGCTAGCTTTCTCCTACACAGTCTGCTCTTTTATTTAGCTATATAGTATAGCCTGAGTTTGCACTTTGTTTTCTGAATCATCTGAAATAGAATGAGGTTCAGTAACTGACATTCTTTTGTGTCAGTTATTTGGGTGAAATGTAACTATCAATAAAAATTGTATGCATAGCATCATGTTATTCTAGAGGCAAGTCTAAGATTTTCTGGATAATTTATTGAAAAAAGAAAATAAAAAAGTGTGATTTTGTGATTTTAGCCTCTGACATTCAGGAAAATTTTATATCAATCTACTTAAATTATATTTGTATTTTTTGTTTTTTTATTCAACTGTGTAATTCATACAGTTAAAAAGAATAAATACATTTGACTGTATACATCTAAGTTGGATTTTCTTTCCCAGACATGTTGGCTCAGGAAGTGCTAAAATACCAGGAGCAGATAAAAAAAGACTTCTGTTTTTGAGTCATTGAAGGGTGATCTATGTTACTTGGGCCATTAGCTACAAAGTAAAACAGAAACATTGAAACAGTAGTACAAGAGATACCACTTTAAAAATGAAAAATCTTCAGTAAGTTAAGTCAAAATCAAGTAGCCAAATGAACAAATAAGATACGAATATTGCCTTGTCAAAGTTAGTAATCTTAGATGTCATTAAATATTTAGCGTGGTCCATCTGATCTGCTTCTCACAAGCCCCTTCTATGGGAGGTCTTTATTTATGATTTAAAACTTGCCTGTAAATTTGGTATTCTGAACTAATAGACCAAATATTCTTCTTTAACCACATTTGCTGCTTGATGAGTGTCTTTGTGCAGAAAGAAATCATTCTGGAATAACACTTTGGTTTTTAATTACCAGCAGGCTTAGATGCAGTAGTGTATTCAGTCCCCGGCAGTAAGACTAGGGAAGGGAACAGTGATATCTGCTGGCTGAATTACAAATACAGAAGACTGGAGTTTGACCTTAAGTAAGTACAGTGCTATTTAAGAAACATGTTTGAATGCAAATACCTTATAAGAAAATACTTTGAAAAGACATAGAGCATTCCTTTTCTCACAAAACACACAAGAGACAATTGTGACCTTTAAAGATATTTATAGTTTTGCCCTTTAGTTTCCTAAATCCATGGACTTATTCAAATTACATTACAGAATGAAGAATACAAATTGATAATCATTTTTACAATAGAAAGTGACCTTTATCCCCACTTCCCATAACCAGTGTACTGGATCAAATATTAACATCTGAAATACTTGTAAATGACTCTATTTACTTCAAGGGAAATTCTAGTATACAGTGAAGCTACTGTATTGACTCATGAATTTTTAAAGCTCTCCTTATTTTAAAACCAACATGAACAACAGGAATCACAAACAGGATGGTGCGGAATGAATCTGGCCCAGCAAGTTTTTGTAAAATTTGGGAATGAGCATACTGGAAACCGAAAACCCTCTTAAGAGCCTGAAGGCTTTTGAAATCAGTGAGATGTCAGCATAAGTTATAAATATTTTGTTGAAGTAGGATAGGAAAATGTTTGGGTTGTATTAAATATTTTTCAAATCATGGTGTATAACATTAGATTCAGTATACGATGCAGTTTTCCTGTTTCATGAACTGGGACTTCCATGAGACTTTGGGAGAAGACCAAGAATAGAATACCCTGTGCAGGTGCTAGATCTCAGGTAGCTGAATGTATTTTAGAACAATCTCGAGGCTGCACTAAACTGAAGTGGGAGTCACATGTGTGTTACTAATAAAGGGCTGCAAAAGTGTCAAGGGACTCATTCATTTCATTTTTTAAATTTTGTGTTAAGCATATTTTAGCTTTAACTGAAAGTAAAAGTGAATGACAAAGTGAACATTTTGTAAAGATAGTGGTAGTGTTTAGAACAGGAATTTTTATTAGAGGTTCTCTTTCCTGCTGAAATCCCACAGTTCCTAGACTGCTTAAGCTTTCGGTCAACACTTTCAGTAGCGGAAGTGGGAATTTGCCTAGTGGCATCTGCAGGGTCATATCCATGGACTTTCAAAGTAAAGATATTTTTCTGAAGTTCCCAAAGCTTGAGCAACATGAATTATTATTTTTTTTGAGCATGCTAAGCCTGGACATTCCTGCTTACTGTAAAAAATTCTTGTCTGTTTTAGCACTGAGAGTTGGGCAAATTCCCTTTCTACTTCTTCTGGATGCATTCATCATGGTGTTATACTATCACGCGTATTAGTCGTGCTTGAATATGCCAGTAATAGTTACTATTCTCTATACTATTCTCTATACTCTATACTTCTTTATACTCTATTCTCTATACTACTCTATACTATTTCTCTATACAACTCAAGAGTGTTGTATTGAAATAGTCTTTCATTAATACACACACACAAAAAAAAAACCCTAATGTGGAAAGGCACAAATGCATTGATTTCTTTTGCATTACTTTGGCAGCTGAGTGTTTTGGAGCAGTGTTTTATCTTACAGCGTCTCGTTCGCAGCAGGGCTCTGTCCTGGGTGTAATGGATCCCGACACTGAATCCCCGGCCTTGCTGGCAGCGCTGCGGTGTCGGGTAGCCGTAACCATCTCCCAGTTACCGCGGGGTGAAACCCAGAACGACTTCCGCCAGCGGCTGAATTCCACCCAACAGAAACGGTAGAAACGATTCCTCCACCAGGCCACTTGCCTGCCCCAGCGACCGAGGCCGCCCTCAGGAAGCTCTTCCAAGGAAAGCTGCGGCACAGAGGCCCACGGACCGGTTGGCCACGGCGGGGCCCGTACTTCAGCACCATGGCCAGCGCCAGGGAGAAGCCCAGGCAGCGCTAGCGGGGTCCCCCTCCAGGCGCCCACGCTGGGGAGCAGCCGACGGCAAGGACAAGGAATGACGCTTGACCTCCCGCTCTGCGTCTTAACCCAAGAAAACGGGAAAGGTATTTAACCTGGAATGGAACATTTGCTTCTGAGTTACCATCATGCTCCTTTCAATGTGTTAGATTGAAAGGAATAGAACAGTATTAGATGCACATCTCGCAAGTGGCAAAGTTGTCTCTCAGCTGAAGGCAAGAGCTGCAGCTAGCAGATCTTTGAGAAGCTCCAAGAGAAGAGGTACAAAGTGGGAGGAAGTGACACACTATGTTCAAAAAGCTCCATTCTATTTTTCATCCCAATTCCCACCGAAGGAATTTGACGGACAATATCCCTTACTGTGATGGCACGGGCTCTGCAGTGAGGCTGATCCGTAGCACTTCTATGTATGTTCTGAGTGGTGAGCAGGAGAACATCAGTGAACCACTGAAAAAATGCAAAAGTACAACCAGCATCGACTCCTGTGCTTACTTCCAGCCAAAAGAGGAAGACAGAGCCTGGATGTATTCCAAGACTCAAGACTGCTTGAAGTACCTGCAGGATCTGTTAGCCTTGAGGAAAAAATATCTTGACAACATCAATAACTTAAAATCCATGCATATGGCTACAGACTCCCCAGCGTCCACAAAATCATCTAAAACTGGGAAAAAGTCATTGCTTCCTCTTCCTGCCAAAGAGTCTTCTAAGGTAGTTCTTAAGAACTTTTACCATGTGATTAGTTTTAAGCTGTGAAACAATTAGTATTATGACATATTTTTCTGCCTTATTTGTCTCCTGCTGATTGTCTTCTTACTGTTACATAATCTGAAATGCTACAAAATATCTTACAAATTCTGTTAGCTTAGTGTAAGGTCAAATATGAATGACTGATCATGGGAAGAAATATGTCTGTGTGTGCCAGAGAGAGGGGAAAAAAGAAGAGAAGAAAATAGCTAGGGGAGTATGGGAAATATTTGAAATATATTTTGAAAGATAGCCGTTTTTGTCAGCACTCTGGCAGGTACAGAGTTCTCTACTATGGATATTTATAGTTGTTACTGACTGGCAAG
>JAVCKT010026888.1:10845-40098 GCA_032273925.1 Rhynchotus rufescens | reverse complement strand
GAATGCTTCTGTGAGACCTCAGATGGCTGAATGCTGCAGACACTGGGAGAGAACCTGAAGAATTCACTGAGAAATTAGATGCCCTTCATAGCTCCCTCACTGAAGGGAGAGCAGCGAGTCTCCGTAGATCCCTATTCTAGAAACAACCCCTGATGCACAATGGGGAAAAGGACAACATGGCCCAGCCAGGCTAGTGGCCAGGGCAGCTCCTCTGCACAAAGAGGCAGAGCCTCAATCTCTAGAATTGCACTTCCACATTGTTCATGTGGAACTAGTGTTCAATGGTCTTCTCTGTGTCTCCCTGGCAATAGTTGAAGCTTGTAGCAGATAGGCAGCAGTTGTGTGTGGACCATCCTGAAATTGCCTTGAATTTCATTAGTAGTATCTCAAAAATACAGATAAAGAAGTCCATGAACTAAAAAAAAGATGATCCTTCTTCCACTAGGTTAAGTGTTTTTCATGATCCTTGGTCGAGGCATTATGTCTTTGTAGATCAAGCAGATGCTATGGTAATTTCACCATCAGATGATGTGCCCAATATATTTCAGTGCCTGTAGTCCTTTGGAAAGGCTAAGAAGTTTTGCTGTGAAAAAAGTCCGAGTCTTCTTCCCTTTCTGCACTAGGAAATGAATACACCAACATCTCATGTGGAAAAGGCAGAGAAAGACCAAGGCTTTACTATTAACTTAACTTATTAACTCCCAAGGCTTAACTATTGGGACAGAGGAAGGCTTAACGATTGGGACAGAGGAAGCCTCTGTCCTATCATGTCAGGTAGGACTGACAGAAGGGCTGTCTCACTGGCACTGCACCTGGCCAGATGTGCCCTGACTTCCAGGAAATTCGTAAATAAGGGAAGCTTTTGGAGAGTTGGTGCAGTTACACTTGGAGATCCATAATGCTTAAATACTTATTTCTTTCACCACTCAGACTACTACTACTGTTCTGTCTTTTTTTCCCCTCTGAATTGGCAAGCTGTTTCTACAGGCCTTTGGATGAAATAGAGAGCAATCACACAAGCAGCACAACCAACAAATCTGACTAACAGGAAGGATGGTGACACAGTTTTCAGGCAGACTGGGGAAGCTAATACCTTTACAAACACAATTCCAACTGGAAGGGACTATATGATCCATCCCTAAGCTGTTTTGTGTCTAGAAATGTTCAACATTGGATTCAACATATGCTTCTGTTCCTCAGAATGTGCCTGAGATGCTAAATCTTGTTTGGTTAAGACCTATCCACCTTCAAGGAGATGGGACTGTCATGCAATATGGTTGTCCATCTCAAGGACAAGATTTAGTGTATGTGTTACTATGAGCATCTCACTGCTGTGGGCAGCGGTAATTGTAATAGAAACTAATGACTATTAGTCTTAGTGCTACGACTTGAACTTGATCTTATCCAAAATGCTGTGGTTATGCAGCGGCTGCCTGTTTGCAATACACAATAAACACCATAGTCAGATAGAATGTAATTGAAATAGCATTTAAAGGGTCAGGAGAACATTGTGTTTGGGGGCTGTAATTTTATGTTTGGTGTGGGAGAGACAACAGGCTCTCCCAGCCTTTAATAACGTAATTATAAAATTGCCTGGTGATTCCTTTTCAAAGACACTCGTTTCCTTGCTCTTTCCACCCCCCATCAACACATACACACAGAAGCTTCACAGTTTGAACTGTTCTTACTCTGAATGAAATCCTGAGCCAGATGTTGACCTCACTTCTTCTGGTGTAAATCTGGAATCATTCTGCCTTGGCTAAAATTCTTTGAGATTTACAAAGCTGCAGGAATGTAAATCATTACTGAATCTGGTTATAATTTTACTTTATATGGCATATTTTATACCAAGTAGTGCGGTTGCTGAGCTAGATAACAGCAGAAATTACTGAGAAATGCAGGTTAAGCCAGAGAGAGAAAAGATGTTTCACAAATAAATATATATAAAAAAGAAGAGCTTCATGTAGAATAATGTTAATTAAATTATTAGTCTGCAATACAAAGCTGTGTTTCCTTTTCAATCAGGTTTCCTAGCCCATGGCCAGAGGGTTCCTCAACAGCGAATGACAATGGTAATTCTTAATCAAGGAGAAGAAAAGGCTCATAAAGGGAAAAAGGAACATATGATATTACTTGTCCTGTAGTACTTTAACAGCCTAGAGAGCAAAACAAGAATGGGTACAAATTCAGAAAATGGAGCCTTTCATGAAGATAATGAGGTGCATTCAATGATTTATAGAAGTGAGGAAAATTACTTACAATTTTCTGTGCCAGTTTGGCTTTCTTTCCATCTACCAGAAATATTTCAGAGATAGCACAATGTTACAGAGCTGAAGTTTCAAGGGGGATGGAGATGAACGATTTGGACTGTCCTTTATCTTGCTATTCACACAAGGCAATTGCCTATAAGCTAAATGAGACCAAGTGGTAGTATTTCATGCAGGTGTAAATGACTGAAGAGTACTTCTCCAGTGAGAGTCAGCTGTCATATTTTAGATGTCTGTTTTCAGATAAGATGAATTGCACTGTAAAAGTGCCTGTTTCTACTTAAGAACTGCAAAGGGTGCCTGGGGTGACCAGCTCAGATAACAGGAAAGTATAACAAAAAACGTGAGAGAATATTTGTGAAAGAGTGTATGAGCATGTAATGAAAGAGTGCATCATCACTCTTTCAGACTGAGGCATGCACTGCTGCCATATCACGCTTAGTAAGTGCTTCTCTTTCAGCCTTTATCTTATCTGTATCGTGTTAAAAAGGTCTACCAAGATGATTCATGTCGTACACAAGAACATGAGCACACTCACATATGTTCTTCTCTATGCTAGTGCTTAAACAGCACAAGATGAATCTTCTCAGCAGACAAAGAACTGTTCAACAACGTAAGGAAATTGAGAGAAGAAATCCTATTGGGAAATTGTGCAAAGTGTTGTGAAATTAAGACAAGGTGAGAGTACATCCTCTTTACCTCCTCTAAAGGGATCAGAATGAGATATGGGGCTCATCTGCACAGACACTTTCCCACGAGGGAGCCAGCCTGCTGAATATAAATATTGTAGGCAGTGAGTCACCAAAGATGATGTCATTGATTTATGCAGGGACTGCAGTTTGCATTCGGTGGGAGAGGTTTTCTCATCTGAACACAGCCAGACCATGATATGCAGTCAGTTTATTTTCTCCTGCTTGTAATAGATCTTTTGCTTCATTCTCAATTCTATAGCTGGATGCATTGAGTTAGTCACTGAGAAAAAAATATGTATTTTCTAGATCTCCTTCTGTTTCTTTCACTTATTTTATGTACATTTTGTCTTGAAAAGGGGGTTGTTTTTTTGGCAGTTACATAATAGAACTGGTTGCTTATACAACTAGGGCACACAAGAACTGTTCTCATTCAGCTTTCTAGAGAAGTGTTTGAAGAGAAAAAAAAAAAAAAAGACATGGAAAACAGCATCTTTGATAGCGGTCCCAGAAGAGACGCTCATGTTTGGAAAGCTGATGAAGAACCAGTTCTTCTGATAATCCTTCAGGTCGTGGATTTGAACTATTGATGCATTGTCTACTACAAGCCTCAGTATATATGAGTAAGTGTATGCTGGCTAGAGCTGAGATCTTGATTTTGTGGAGCCTGGGTTTAGAGCATGGCTGATTTCATGTACAATAAAAACAAAATGCATAAACGAAGTTTTAACACTGATGCTGTATACCATGAATGCATGGTACAGTTGGATAAGTCTTCATGTCTACTTTCTGCAGGCATCTCCCTATTCACCTCTTCAACAGGAATAAATCTGCATCAAAGAACATCCATAACGAAGGCAGTGCTCTGTTCTGCAGGTACATGAGCCCTAACTAGGATGAAACAATTACTTTGCTCTTCTTGGCAGCAGAGAACAGGATGCCAGGAGGTGAAAAGCTAATGGACTAATTCACTCCCTGAACACTTCATCCCAGATGTGTTGCACTTCCAGGTTTATCTGGGACTGTCTTTGGCTTCTCTTTGAACTCCTCCACTGGCAATTAGAAAATAATCCCACTCTTGGATGGCCACAGGATTTTAACAGGAGACAAGGATTTCAACAGGGTGCCAAGTTCCTGCCTGGCCACAGG
This sequence comes from Rhynchotus rufescens, assembly GCA_032273925.1. Lineage (NCBI taxonomy): Eukaryota > Metazoa > Chordata > Aves > Tinamiformes > Tinamidae > Rhynchotus > Rhynchotus rufescens. The sequence continues at coordinate 35,993 of JAVCKT010026888.1, read as the reverse complement.
AACTGCTATATATGCAGTGTAATTATGCAGTATTCTCTGTTCTCCAGAACATTTGTAATGACCAAAATATCACCTCAGAAGTCACTGAGGTAGCCTCCAGTGTTAAACAAAGCAGTTCTGTCTGGCAATAATAGCTTTATTTGTATTATTATAGACAGGATCTTTTCTGACAGCATTTTCACAAAACTTAAGTTTTGAACTTAGTACATTTTCCATAAAACCACAATGTCAGTGGAAATTTGGCATCAGAGGAGCAGTTTCAACACAATAACTAAGGCTCTCTAGTGTTTTGTTTTTATGTTTACCTTGAGAAATTAGTTAATTTGGTCATTGCTAATTTGCATGTGACTGTACGTGGCTTCAGGTAAGCACAGGTTTCATCTTATCTGTGATCATTTTAGGCTCTTTCTTGGAGCACCAATATGAACTTGACACTTTAAGTCTGTATTCACCAAAACTAATACAATGTACTTGCCCTCTGTCACAAAACTGGAAAAAACAAACAAACAAAACAAAATAAAACAAAATTCAACTTCCCAAATGCAAATATATCAAATTACACATTAGCTTTTATTCCTTTCCTTAGCAGAATAAATCTGCTAGCTATGTTTTCTTGTAATGAAAGGTGTAACAAAAATATTTCTGCAGGAAAAGTAAAGTGGAGATACACTAAAATCTGAACTATCTGAATTCAAAAATACTATTTATTGTCTCATAAAAATCACCCATGGAAATCACCCTTTTGTAGTTAAGATCTTTTGTTCTTCTGGGAAAATAAAACTACTTTTTGATTTATTGTCTGATCCTCTATTTTTTTCTGTAGTCAAGTGATAGTTTAGATAGAGACAAAAGAATATCTATTTAAATATATCTATTCAAATTCATCAAGAGATTTTTCCTTGGCACTTTTATGTCCTTTAAAATTCTCTCCTGGCCAACACAGTGGCAATTTTGTCTTATTTTATTCTTTAACAGAGAACTTGTTGCTTAGTTTTGATCTTGTTTATCCAGAGGCGTTGGGTTGATGAAAGAAAGTTCTGCTGGGCTTTCCTTTCCTTCTTGTGTTTGATGAAACAGTAAAGTAGCTTTCTTGGTCTGAACATACAACAACTAAAACTAGTTGCAGAGAAATGAGCTTTGGATTGACTCATTTGCCAGTGCAAATTGCCCAGGCTGCCCTGAAAATAATGCAGATGATATAGACTGATTTTTTGCAGGTTCTTTCTTACCTTATGCTGGAAGTCAAGTACTGTCACTCTATTGACTTGATGTTTGCATTTGTATAATTAAACTGGGAAATGAAAACCAGCTGAGGCGGTGCGTCCCAGATTGAGCTCTGCTTCTCTCCTGGTGTTTTGTGATCTTCGCTGTTAAATGGTGCCATCGTAATTCCCAGACAAAGCAGCTGAGGCCCAAGCAGGGCTATGACATCTGTGAAACCACGAGTCTGTCAAAAGTTGAGGGGAAAAGTTAAGAGTTTCATCAGCTTTGCTGTAGTCAAAGGAGAAAGAGATCTCCAGAATACCTTACTTGGATGTCCTGAGTACAGACCAGTGGAGGCAACCTCCTAAGGTGCCTGTCTTTCTCTCTTGATTGTAGAGGGAATTTAAAGAAGTGCCGTACCTCTACATTAAATATCTTTTGTGTGAGTAGTCCTAATATAAATATCTGTACCCTGAGAGCTTCCTTGAGGCGACAGCAACAGCAAACCCTTCTTCCAAAGCAGGGATGAGGAACAGAGTTACAGACAATCCAGTGTCTTTCTTCTTTCCCTCTTTAAACACAGTCTTGCCCTTTCCTTTTTTCTCCTTTCTGTACACATCTGCAGACACACATGGTATTATGTTATCTTATGCTTCTTCTGAAAGTTTTTTTTTTAAATCTCCATTCATTTTTCTTTCTTTACCTTAGCTGTAGATCAACCAAGCATGGGTGCAAGCATGCCGTAGCAGGAATATGGAATTTAGTGATTCATCTACATTGTGGAGAAACCAGTATATGCTGAAGCTCACAGGTACCTTTTTACTGATCCCTTTGTTGACTGAAAGTGGGAGAATAAAAAAGTCAAAATCAAAAACAAGGAGCAAGTTGAGCTTTTTTGATTATATGCCTTATGGAAAAAGAAACCTGACAACCTATCAGATTTTCTGGAGATGTTATTCTTGTTAGCCTCCTACATTCCTAAGCACCCAAAATTCCAAATAAAATTTTCTAGTGTATTCATATTCTCTTTGCATTGGCATAGATTTCCTAATGAGCACTTCAGTGGAAATTTCCTAATGAGCTGACTTCGGTGGGAATAAAGGTAACTTACACATAACATACTGGAAAAGCTTTTCATTAATGCATGCTAGAGTGGCATTAGTTCTCATGCTGCTCCTAATAGTTTCTTTTAAATGACACCTGGTCCTTCTTTCCATGAAGATAATAGATGCTTGTTAAAATATGTGGAAAACCTTCCAAGTGTCTATTTTCTCTACTCCTTGAAACAGATATCACATAGTTAGGTGATAGGACAGGGACTGAAAGTAGCAGCTTGCACTGAGGGCAACCTCAGGTTAGGTTTCCTAAATTTCCTAGGAAAGCTTTTTTGTGTGTGTGTATATGGAGCATCTCCTAAATGGCTGGTCCTGGTCTTCTCCTATTCCACGTCCAGAATAAGCAGCGAAACCCATAAGGGAGCTTATCAACTGCATCCTTGGCATGGAAAATGGGAGAGAGCCTTGTGTTGCTGGTGGATGAGGTATAGCTCTGTCTGCTGGGGAGTGTGATGCCAGGGGAGCAAGGGTGTACATTAGCCTGTGCAGGAGGCTCAACTGGATTATTTACACCAGCCTATTACTACAGCTTTCCTTTCCAGTATGCTGAGAGAAGCAATACGAGGTGTGTCTGAAAAATGTTAAACTTTGCCAGATTGCATGCATTGTCTCTGTCATAGACTAATCCATAGGTTGGGAAGATGCAACAGAGGGAATATATGTTATGGTAATGTCATTGGCCCAGGCATGTGCTTGTGCTCCACAGTTTGGAGGAACTGAAGAAGCACCTCTCTGACATAGCACTTCATGATGCGAGGTACGTCTTGATGATGTATCTCATAATTGCCAGCATCTGGCAGAAAATAGCTGTAGAGAAGAAGGAAGAGCTCAGGATCTGTTCCAAGAGTTTGGAAGTAGAAAAGAAGACAATAGAGAATCTACTATATGCCATGCTGCAAAAACACATTGCCAATCAGTGGAAGGAAGGGAAAGACATGGGTGCCAGTACTGGAGTTTACTTTCGATTCCTCTCTTATGGTTCTTCTAGTGTTTCTGGTCTAAGATCTGCAGCTCCATTTATAATATTGTATTACCAGAGTAGTTCCTTTTCCTAGGTGATGTTTTACAACACAGAGAGAATATGAGCATCAATAGGGACGTTTATAGCTGTAATGATGGAGCATACGAAGAGTGTGCCTTGTTTGGGAACTATGGGGGAAAGCCCTTCATGAATTCATGCTTGAGCACCATTGACACAGTGCTTTAGAGAGAGAACCCTGCTGTGAAGAAGTAGAAGCCTAGTTTGTAAGGGGAAAGGAGGGCATTTTAAGAATATGTGCTGCTTTGTTTTCAGTCTGGAATCTATTAGCTCAGCGAAGTCCTTTCGAACACTTGCTAAGCAAATGCTTTTCTAGTCACTCCAAAGAGATGCCTGCTCCTTAGCACATGTTTGCATGGGCTTATTAACATTGGAACTCTGAGCTTGAAAGCTTGCCTACACAGAATGGTGACCATGAATTTGAAGTTGCTTCTGGAAATTTGCTTCTTTACCCTTCACTAAAAATAGAGGTTTGGAGATAGTTTGATGGAGGCAAACTGAGAGGTGCAAGAGTGCTTGCAGTTTCTAGGTCCACATCTGTGTCCTGGTTCTTCCCAATTGCACAACGGGCATAAATCATCTTCCTTATCCTCCTTCCCTACCACTACTTGTAGTCCCTACTTACTGTTTTCCACAAAGAGGAAAAATAACAGACTGAGAAAATAACTGATATATCTGTTAGATGGTCCTTAGCAATTTAGTCCATGACTTCACAGCACACCTCTAAAATACAATTTAGAAAGTTCCCTTGGTCTCACCCTTTTGTTCAAATGAAGTCTGATCCACAGCTTGGGTCACTAGCACTTCTAAAAGAAGTGCAATCTGAGGAGATAACTTTGTAAACGATGTGAAATAGAAATAACTCTAATTCTGTCCAATATATTTCAGTATACTAGAATACTCAAGCTAGGATGTCAAAAGAAATTAGAAATGTGAGATGTCCATACTCCAAGTCAGTGTAATCCAGGTACCAATACAGTCAGGGGAAGATGGGAATCTTTCTTATGACCACAAAAAGCACATAAAATATAAGAAACTGAATACTTGTCACTGGGGAATTGAAGCAAAAAGAAAAACTCCTTGTATCTCCAAGATGAAGATCACTCTTCCTTCTTTCAGTGGGTGAGCACTCACACCATCAAAGTAAGATGGAGGCCTTTGGTCTGTGTTCAGGTCCTTCTTACATCTATGGGACCTTTACCTTTGACTTCAGTGGGTTGCAGGTATCAGGCATTTTATGACTGTGTAGTTTCTTGCTGTACATCAGTAGATGCTTTAAGGAAGACCTCAAGTTCCACTGAAAGTCAATGGAATTGTTTTTCAGGTTAATATTCCCTAAATTCTTTGCTGGATTCAAACTGTGATGTTTTAATTTTGCAGCAAGCAAAGCTTTGCAATCCAGAATCCAGTAATACACATTAATACTCATGTAGCAGTAGCTGAGGAGTCAGTTAAAAGTCACAGCTTAGAGAACTGAGTACTCCAAAATAGACTCTATCTACATTTATTGGAATTTATGTTGAGAGATAATTAGAAAGTCACTCGGTGGAACTCCTATGTGGAATAAAATAATTGACTTGACAATTTATCTTGAACTTGTTTCTCTCTTGTAAGAGCTGCTTGAAAAAGGGCAGGCATTAAATTGTTGATAATATACATTTGTTACAACATCTTACTGATCAGATATAAAAGCATAATATTAACTGTATATTACATAGAGCACAGACTTTGAGGCACTAGATAAGGAACCATGAAAGGTTCCTGAGAAGGTGCAGTGAAAGGAACCATGGATACAGTGAGACTGTAATCTCCCTTTTTTTTTTCCTCTGCCAATTCCTACCACCAGTGTGACAGTCGTGCAATATGAATGGTCACAGGATTATGCAGAAGCGAAATTGCTGCATCTTCATCTTCATCTTATTCTTCATCTTATTGTACTACCTACCAGTTACCTACCAAGGCACTCCCTACCAACAGTCCAAGGTGATAGTCTTGCTTCTGAGAGCAAGGCCATGGTTTATGCGTGTGGGTAAGCTGTGTCATTAGTCCTCAGAAGGAGAGGTGTAGAAGAGTCTGCTCAAGGCTGTACATGGCATGGTGACTCAAGGAGGGCTATTGAAATATTCTAGGTAGTGGCTGTGAGAAGCCAGTTTCACTGACCAGATTTTCGTATCAATGGAAGCAAACCAACCCCAGTGTTTACTTCTCACTCGCTTCTCTATAGAGAAGTCTAGACAAGGGAGGTTTCAGAGGTTTATGCCTAAATGAAAGAAGTTGAGCAAGGTGGGCAGGAGACTCGTGTGAATGGACAAGGAGTTGTTGGGTAAAATTAATGAGAAAAAGAGAGCATACATAATGTGGAAGAAGGATCAGACCACAAGGGAAAAATATAGGAACATTGTCAGAGAATGCAGGGATGCAACGATGGAGATTAAGGACTATTTGGGACTTGAGTTAGCAAGAGATGTCAGGAACAACAGGAAGGGTTTCTACAAATACATCAGTAGCAGGAGGAAGACTAGGGAAAATATTGGTCTGCTGGGGAGGTACCTTGGTGAAGGAGGATGCAGAGAGTTGCTAAATGCCTTCTTTGTGTCTGTCTGTACTGCTGAGGCTGGTCCCCGTGTGCTACAGAGCAGGAGGGCTGGACTAGATGATCTCTAGAGGTCCCTTCCAACCTCAACCATTCTGTGATTCTGTGATTCTACGATTCAGTAGTAACTACAACATGCTACTATGCAGATTCACTTAGGATGGTTTAGAACAGCAGTTCAATCCTTGAATTTTGCTTTTTTTGGGATGATGCAGGTTATCTAAGAGAGACCTCAAGTGAATCCTTAAGATGAAGTGTGAATGCTGCCACCTGAGACACACATGCATATAAACAGCATCATATTCACATTGCTTGATATCTCCATCCACCACCTAAAATCCAGGTGTTGAAATGGAAGAGCAAGATTCTCCTAACTCTCATCTTGCAAAAGTCCTAGCAAATGCTTTTTGCTCAGGTAATGGTCAATATTTGTTGGCAGACGGATCCTGATCCCTCTGCTGTAGTGACCTTTCCTGCTGGATAGATTTCCTTGGGCTCAAACCCTCTCAGAGCAACAGGCTGTACTGAGCTAACTAGTAGCTTGGAAAGGGTAAAACATTCATGGCCTTCTGAGTTTGGGCTAACTCCCCTTCTGTTTCTATTCAGGTTTATATCTGGAGAAAGTCGAGCTGCAGAAGATTTAGAGAGTCTTTGAACAATTTGGTCTTGTCATCTCTAAGACAGGGCAGAAGGAGGTGAGCTGCATTACAGCAGTGCTAAACGTGGGGCAGATAAGATGGAATCAAGCTCTCTGTGTACGCACGGTAAACTGAGAGCACAGCATAATGGAAAAAAAGTGCAAAATATACAGAGGATGCAATGAACTTGCTTGGAACACATACCCTTGCATTTCCTGCAAGCCTATGAAATAATCAAAGTGGCTGCTTGGAAAGCTTACTGTAAATACTTCCCCGTACGTGTAGAAGAAAAAGGAGCCCCTTTCTCCTTGTTTATTTTCTAATACTCCTGATTTTGATTTCCTAATTTATACTCAAGCTCTCCAATAAGGACATGCTGGCTCTGATTTATGGTTCGCACATTTTTATTGGTCATGGTCTTTCAAAATAATTCACAGCGAAAGCAATTTTTTTGGGCATCCAAAACAGCAATGCTTAAAAATAAAAGTTCCATGACCTGCAGTGATTTAGTACCTGGCACCAGTCCTAACCAACCCCAAGCTCAGTAATAAATAACTTACATGAACAATTTTTTTCTTGTGGCATTACTTCCTACCCTAGTGTACAAAGAAAGAGTCCTACTCTGCATTCCATACTCAGGCAACATTTCTGCTGGAGTTAATAGGACTTTTGCCTAATTAGACTACAATGTGCTCGGCAGTTATCATAGCAGTGACACTGCTAATTGAAGCTAGTCTGCTCAGCTGCCTTCTCAACTGCTATCTTACACTGCACTCACTTCAGGCATCACTTCATGTTGCATAACACAGTATGATTGTTGCTGTTTTTAAAACAATTCAGGAAAACCAATGCACAGTGTATCGCATCAAAACAGTTCTATGGTGCTAAATAAAACAGGAGAAAATGCTATTGCAATGCAGTTTGAGAGTACAGCACCATACAGTCTCTTTGACTTGCTTTGTGCATTACAGCCCCAGGCTCCCATGAAAATATAGAAATACTCATGAAATATAGAAGCAAGAAACTCTGCAAGCTAAGTGCTATACTTATAATAACTTCACATATTTCACACCAGCAACAACTTCTGTGAAGAGCAATGTCAAAGAGCAAAAGAGGTGTGCAAATAGGATCTTAAATGTTTAGACCAGAGTCCTCTCTGAGAAGTCTTGCAAAGCTCTTCTCTGCTCAAAAAAATTTTTGCTAGCAAGAAATAATTTTTATTAGCACTGCAGAGCTAATGGACCTCTAGGAGAGAACGCTGGATTCCTTTTCTGATTCATGCCTCGCAGTGGAATTGTGAAGTTCCAGTTGCAACATTTTTTATTACTGGTGATGAGACATGAGCCAGAAAAGAGCAGAGGTTGAATGATTGCAGAGCTGGCATTCCTGAAAAAGATTTCTTGCATAAAAAGAAGGGAAATTCACATCAGAAGCCATCAAAATGGGCCATCACACACTTTATTATGTGCATTTTATTTGATTTGATTTTTTTTGTGTGGATTTTGGATTCTTTAATCCAATATACCATTGCAGAGGATTCACTGAACCCTCATCCTGAAACATGTCACGCTTGGGACAGAGAACTACCCCGTGCATAGGGAGAAACAAGAAGGCTCCGTATGGTCTAACTGTCTACCCATGTTCTGTTCACGATGAACTGGGCTTTGGGGCTTTCTACTTGGATCATGGTTTGAATTTATTTGAGTAGCTATTTAATATAAAGAGAACCCACCCTCCCTTCAATATTTCAAAAACTGTCTTATTTCTCAAAGTAAACAAACTTCTGACATCTCTTCCAGTCTATCTAGGCCCCTATAGAAATTAGGAATTGGAGGACTTGAAAGAGTGGGGCCATTATATACTATTTTTATATAATGCTACCAAAATGGATGTAATATGGAAGGACCTATTTACACCCAGAACCAATTGCAGCACAAGCAGCCAACTTAGAACAAGAAGCTATTGCTTTGAGTATCATTGTTCTGGCCATCAAACAGTACACAGTAATAATGAGAATGACAATTTTTTTAAGTCCTCTTATTTTATTTTTTTTATTATTACTTTTTTAATTTTATTATTTTTTAAGCCCAAGAATTATCAATTCTTGGTCCCAGAGTCACTGTAGGCCTCCTTGTCCTAATTACTGTATTTTTTTATTGTGCATATCTGTGTAAAACCAAGTATCCAAAAGAGATGCAACAGGAGAAACCAAAGGGAAGGGAAAACAAGTGCATACTTCCTGAGGAAGAATCTGCACGCCAGCAGAAATGCTGTGGAGAAGGAAGGAGCCTCACCACAGACAGACAGGCTGTGGAGAACAGGACACAGAGGCAGCCTGCTGGCCTGGTATGCCATCAATAAAACAATATTGCCCTGAATTCCAGGAAATGACAACAAGCTCATTTTATTTTAAAGTGTCAGGTAATTCAGCCATTCTTCATTTAAAGCCCAAAGAAAATCCTTAAAAAAATCAGGGTATATTCTAGCAGCCAGATAGGCCTTTTTTTTTCCCCTTCCCCTTTGGCTGTCAGTGTGCACTTTGGATGGAGGCAGCAGGATATGATTTGACAGTAAATGGAAAAGAACATGTAAGCAGTGGATACGGAATCAGCTCTATACCTCCCTGTGTTTGGGAAAACATTCACATAAAAGATGGAAATGCTGTCCTGGCCCAAAACAGACAGAGCTGGGCAGAGGACTTGGAGGACATAACACAAAAGGGATACAAATCTATGGCTAACCCACCTCTGCCATGGAGAACAGGGGATTTCACTTCAAAACGAACCCAGCTGCTTGTCTTTGAAATGGCCATCAGCGAGGTGTTGATAGCACAGAGAAAACGCAGCATCAGCAGCGTGCCATGAGGTGTCCTGTGAACCTTAGTCCAGATGCAAACGTGTTGGCTCGGATACGGCTCCACGCAGAGATGGGACCTTGCCACACCGAGGGAGTGAAATACTGGCAGAGCGGGAACATCCATGGCAGAAAGCGAGTCAGTGGGATCCCAGTTCCCATCTAGCGAGACGGAAAGACTATTGTTTCTGGCAAAGACTTTGTTTTGAGCCTCAAGAGTGTGAAAACAGGAACAGATTTATGAATTCTTCCTCGATGCATGTAGCTGTTAACCTCTAGCCAGCACATGCTAAGCCCGCGGCGCCTGGGCATGCTGGCAATAGCGCTGGGATGGATGCTCAGAAAGCAGACAACAGCTAAGCTTATCTCCCATGAGTGTGACTAAGTTACAAAAGAAAATAACAACACAAGGGCAGAGGAACATGGTCAGGTCAAAGGTCTATCTAGCTGAGTATCCTAATAGGGGCCAGCAGAAAATCCTTAGGGAAGGTCCTTAGAATGGGAAAGGCAGAGGTTGAGGCTCCACTTGGCATACTCTCCTGGCTTTCAGCAAGCAGCAACTTAAAGACTCTCTAGGCCTGGGGTTGTGTCCAGACCACCAAGTTTAACAGCCACCATGGACTTACCCTCTCTGAATCTGTCTAATCCCTTTTTGGACCCATTACATTCGTAACGCTGTGATAGCTGCACATACAAACTCAGCTTGGCAACGGCACACACACCCTTGTGTGTGTGTGAGAATCCAAGCGAGCCTGTGCTTGTTAAAATAAAACAAAAACGGGGAAAGGTCTGGTCCTGGAGAACCTTCCTTCTCTCTCTTTTCTCAGGCCTTGGTTTTTGGGCCTGTTGTCACCTCTGCTTTCCTCCTCCGCTTGCTCCTGGAGGTGGATGTGGTGGGAAGCCGCAGCAGTGAGATGGTCCCTGTTGTGAAGTGCGCTGATGCGACCAGCTGCTCACCACAAGTCGCGCTGCTGGTGGTCGCTGTGTCAAAGTTTCATTGCAAAATGGTCCTGACACTTTGCTTCACACAAGGGGAGGTGGGCTGGAGATGATCCAGAAGGGCTGAGTTGATCCTGGGTCATATCTCATCTGTTTACCATGGCAAACAGCACCGTTAGGACTGGGTTTTTTTTTCCAGAACATTTATGTGCTCCACTCTGCCTGACTGCCTGGGAGAAAGGCAGTTAAGTCCCTTTAGAAATCTGTCCCTGAGGCGTTGCTCCTGGAGTGCCTGCATCCCAGCAGATCTACAGCGGCGTGTTGCTGGCAGAAGCTGTGGCTTGGGCTGCTGACTTGAGGTTGCACCTGGGTCCCGGCTGTTCCCAGGGTCAATAATCATGGCTGCGATGTCAGTAAAAAATAGTGCCTCAGCCTGAGGAGTTCGTGCAACAGCACAGGGTTTGGTCAAACCCAACAGTAGCTAAAGGGTATCATAGCAAGGTTCCCCCCGTAGCAACCTGTGCTTAAAGCCAGATTTCAGATCTTGCCCTGGCTGAGACCCTCAAACACAAGCTAAAGCAGCTTTATAAACTGATTTGGCCTTACTCACTCTGAATGCTGAGAGCAAGAATCCAGTCTGGTTGCAGCAGAGCTCAGACTTTTATGGGTTGATGATGAGTTACTATAAGAGTCATTTAACTTTTGTGTAGAAAACGCCAACATCTCTAGGGCTGCAGCAGCAGCTAGTCCTGCTCACATGAAGTCACCTGCCTCCCACACAGTATCCCCACTTCAAAACCAAGAGTCAGCTTCTTCAGCTGAGTTTTAAAGAGTTTTCCTGTTTGTTCCACGTGTGCTTTCCTTACTCTAGAATCTGCTAGGAACATCCTACTATCACTAGTGACTTCGTGGAGAAGGGGACAGAGAAGAAGACAGATGAGTTGGTACAAACCCAAAAAAGAGAGTGGGGTATAAGAATGCAGATGCCCTCTGTTTTTGTAATGTTACTCCTCAGCCCTTCATCTCATTGCTGGTCTACCTGGGAACCATTGCTAAGAAGGAGAGGAACTATCCTCAGGACTTTGCCCTCTGCCATTTGATTCCAGTTCTATTCCCTGCACGCTCAATCTCTGTCCCCACTCATGTTCCCACCTTCTTCTCTTCCTCCTTGTTCCACAGGCATGTTTCTAGCACACTTTTGTCTTGGTTTTGCTTTTGGTTTTGTCTTCACTTTTCTTGCTGCAGGGTCTGCAGAGCTTGCAATGTGGTGGATGACAACTGAAACGAGAAGCGCAGTAACAGACCTGACAGATAAAGCTGTGCTCAGAGCACCAGCCGTGACCAGCAGACTAAGCGATCCTCATGGGACGGCGCAGGCATCTATGAAAGGGAATCGTCAACTTTGCTAGAGGTTTCTCCTGGGACAGCTAACAAGCTAGATCTGTTCACACCGAGAGCAGCCTGGAGAGTTTCCTGGCTCTTTTTTTTTGCACCTCTTTTTGTTCTCACTTGTTATCTGTCAGAAGCCGAAGCCAGTTGGCTTAATGGAGAGCGTAGAAAGGGGAACAATGACGAGCGCCTTTCCAATCAGACAAGCACAGAGCGGTTTCGCGATGGCAGCAGATAGCCGAGGCTTCGTGTTTTGCCGTAATACATGGCAAATAAGGAACTGTAAAATGCAGAAAGCCTGATAGTGAGAACTTCAATGAAAAAAGATAATGAGTTCTCAGTCCAAGCTTTAAGAATGCCAATACTATGTAATAAAGAGGTAAACAGCAATGTTCAGTACTTTTGCTATAGAGTCTCAGAATGAAAAAAGATATGTTTTATTAGTTATTTTTTTAAAAATCAAATGCAGTCTAGAGACTTTCTCTTTGGCTGTTAATACAAAGATGATGAGATATAATGTTATGACACAGCAATTGCTCTTTAAATGAGGGAAGAGATCCCAACCCTTGGTTTGCCAGCATGAGCAAAGAGACAATGTTAATAAAAGACATTCACTGAGAGACGACGTTAATACAAAACATACAGAATGAGGGTAGGTATCTAAAAGCTGGATCTGGATCCATAATTCAAGTCCTCTGCATTATACAGAAGATTCAGAGGTAATATTGACTGAGGACTTTGGCGCCTTATGCTTGATTTCATTCACAAGTGAAGCACAGCATGAAGCTAAGCATTGGGAGCCAGAGATCCAGTAGTAGACGGCCCATGTAATACTTTGGCTAAGAATCCATGATTGTGTTGTCCTCTGAGGTCTGGAACGGCAAGTGCCCAAGACTTATAGGTATAACAGACATTTTCAGCCTGAGTTCTCCATGACCTATGGAGACAAGGAATGCCTTCTGCCAGTGCTCTGATCAGCAATATATCCTTCCTTTAGAAAAACTTACAGGGGTCTGCAAACAGGGAAGAAAAAGACTGGAAACCACAAATTTACAAAATTGAGTTAGACCGGGATTTCTGGCCCTTGTGGCTTCCGTGACGATGGAGTCTCCCTTCCATTTCATGACTAGACAACCCATCTGAGTATTTTCCCTGTGATTTATTTATTTATTTTTTTACTTCTGTTGTATATACTCTTTAAGCTCAGTTGTCCTAAACTGCTCTTGGTAGATTGGTTACCCTTTCATACAGCTAATCCCAGATGCCTCACCCAGTTGCATAAACACTGCCTGATTTAGTGCCAGAGGAAGCAGACAACAAAAGACAAAATGACTTGGCAAAGGTCAGGACATGAACAAGGGAAAGAGCTGGGGCTCTCAGCACCCACAAAGCCTTCCACTTTAGCGTGGCAATCTGCAGAAAAGGGTTCATGGGCATAACTGTGGCCATCAGTCACGTTAGAGTGGATCACAGCAATTCCCATGCGACAGACCCGCTCAGTGGGATAGGGGAGCAGGGGGAGGGAGTCTGGGAGGAGGCTCCTTGTGAGGGCACATCTGGCCCAAGGCTGACAGTTTGCTAGTTTCTTTGGATTCCTTGTGGCCACTCAGTGTTATAACAAGTCACAGGATAACTGTGGAGAGTCACAGTAAGCAGGATCAAGTGTGTTTGGGTGGCCATGCACTATGGTAAATAAGCAGCCAGTAATAGGAAGCAAGCAATGGACCCTCTACTTTAGGCAGGAGATCAAGAGATTCACCTGCAACAACCTAGAATTTCCAGCTCTTTGTTGGGCCTTATGTTTGCTTGAGTCATTTCATATATGTGCTAAATGAAGCTGAAGCACCTGCATCTTCTCTCACCCAATGTAAAGACCACAACATCTTCCTTGGAAAAACATTCCACGGAAGGTCCTCAGTGGGTTCCACATTATGAACCCCTGTGTCAACCTATGTGAAGAGAGTCTCTCCTCCCTTTCTTGGAGGGATGTTAACTACATCCAAATGACACAAGGAAAGAGGATGAGGCTTGCATGGTTACTAAAGCAAGCACTTCTTAAAGAAGAGCTCATCTATACCTCCGTATTTAAGAGGGATATTAGCTGTGAACCTTAAGGGTATTTTACATTTGAGAATAGCCCATTGCTATTTTTTCCTCAATGTCCTGCCAGAAGGTGCCAATACAAGTAGAGTTTAATGATCAAATGCTTGCATTGTTTCTGCTGTTTATTACTTATTCTGCTGTATTGTTTATTATGACAGAGCTGGTAGTGAAGCTGCACTTTGTTGTAGTACTGGTCACTTCTAACAATGAGTGTGAAACCTTTCTCATTGCACATAAATACCTTCTTTAGTGACAAAAGATGTCACATTGACTAGTCAGGTGCTAGAGCAAAGGCTGCAGCCACAGCTTGAGGGGGACCCCTTTGGAAGCCAGGAGGCTGCTAACAGGATGACCCTCAGTTGTTCAGTGACCACAGGATGAAGATAAGCTGCTCACAGCTTGCCCGTGGAAAGGGAGATCAGAGAATGGGAAAGCACCACAGAGCAGCACTGCAAATGTATGACTTATGGCCAAGGCTGCAAAGCAGCTAGGCCCTGAAGGCGAAGCTGACTGTGGGATTTCTCTACTTGGGGATAATAAGTTTGCATTCAACACAATCTTTTTGTGACTGCCTCAATGAGCTTAGGAACTTGGAGTTCCCTTGGAGTCAAGGGACTAGATACGTTCTACCGACAAAGAAATCGCTTGAGTGCCATGGGACTCAGGAAAGCAGGAAGACATCTTCCCCCATCTGCTCCTCCACCTTGTGGAGCACATCAGACCTTCAGAGCCTGGCAATGACCATGCTTTGATGAGGACTACTGAGAATAACTGATTTTCCACTTGGTGGGGAAGAATGTGGATGGAATCAAAACAGAAATAAAAAATTCCAAATATTTAGCAAATTGAAACAATTAATTCTGTCTGACTAAAGCTTTTCAAGTGACCCCAAATGAATGTTTTTCTTCTGTTGTGTGAAGCTTTGAAATAAGGCAGAAAAAAAGACATGGAATGGCTTTGTGTCCCAGGCAAAGCCATTGAAAGAAATGTTGCCTTTCTCCTCACTTTGTGCTTAAGAGTCTTAAATAACAGTGACTGGGGCTCTTGCCTGGACTGTGGATGAACAGCCTTTCAGCCTTGGGTCTGCTCTGCTCAAACTAAAGGACCTGCATTGATGTCTTATGAGGGGGTGATACAGTGGACACACACTCAGGAGTTGATATTTTTTCCAGTTTTTAAAAATAGTTTGAGGCAGGAGGAAGCAAGGAATTGAAAGGCAGGAGGTAGCAAGTGCATGTGGATAACCTGAGGCTAGAGCTGAAGGAAGTGAGCTCCTGCAGCAGGAGATGAATCCATGTTCTGGGATCCACGTGCCACTGAGAATGACTGAAAACCAGAAGTGAATCCCAATGGTTTCATCCAGGACACAGGGAAGAGGTGGTGAGAGGATTCAGCTGGGGGGACCTCTGCTCAGAGCCGTAGTCTGAATCAGGAGGTAGAAGTAGTTTAGCTCAGGTCAAAAGCATGTGGGCCTATTGCTGGCACACCAGGTAGCGGTGGGGAGCTCCAACACTGCCTTCCCTCTGCCTTTGCAAAGGGGGTCCAGGTGCCCCTGAGAAAAATACCCCTTCAGGTGGCAATAGGTCATAGTGGAAATGTCAGTGCTGAGCATCAGTAATGCTGGTGGCCTTCCACTGCAGGCTTTAGCAAATTAAATGTATGCCCAGTTCCTTACACATTCCTTTTACCAGCATTGTCTCAGATACAAAATAAAGGACAAGCTGAGATGTGAAGTGACAGAGCCTTTGAATGCACAGTCCGATGGCATGTTCATTTATTACTTAGCCTCACTGGATGCTAACTGTGTCATTTACTTCGGTTGCTCATTCTGCCAAGTTCACATAAGTCATCAGGAGAAATGCAAACACATTTGCAGTTCTTTTTTTGTGAAGTATAGCCACGGCATAGGCTCTCTTACACTTTGCCTCTATGGAAAATACTTATTTTTTATTTTGTACCCGGCACTTTTCCTCCTACTCATCGTGCGGGAAAATAAACAGCCACACATTCTAGCCAGGGAGGTTAGCAGGCTTGATACTGCACTGTGTCTAACCGAGCCAGTCTTTTACATATGTTATATATTCACCTTTTCTCTGGCATCTGCATTGCACTTGGGAAAACACTCGCACGCAAAGGGATGGGCTCTGGGGAATGGAGAAACATTATCTAGCACGGGAATACTCAATTAATTTTCAGCAAGCAGCTTTTATAATACATAACATACACTTAACATAATACACTTTGGTCTCATGCCAGAGATTCTAAATGATTAGGCTGTATCAATTTACTCTTGAAACACTGATTAAAATCTCAAAACTTTCATAGCAAATGATGCATGAACCAGAATCTGAAATGTGATGATTGAAATATTGCAATGTCACAAATTCATCACACAGCCCTTCCAAATCTACTCTCTGTTTCAGCTGGCCTCTTAAATGTTCTGCTCACACATCCTAGTGATCAGCTCTTTCTCTCCCACTCTGTCTCCTCCTCCCCAACCCTCTGCCTCTTGGAAAGATAATAGCCAGGCTTTAATTGAAGCAAACAGGTCATTAAAATAGTAATTTTGTAGACATTTGCAACGACAGACATACAGTCACTGCCAAAGACAAGCAAAGAATGGAGGACTGGATATTGCATGCACCCATTCGAAGTTAAACATTCTCCTTTCTTACAGAGAAAAGTTTCCATTGGGCACAGAATTTAAACAAAGGGAAAAAGGAAACTATTCTGCTCTTGCTCTGTGAATCATGCCTCGATGCAGTTTTTGACAAATGATGTTACATTTTCCCCCCAGCGATGAGGACTCAACTCCTGTTTCTTGGTGCATTCTCTTATCTGATCCTTTGCTGCAGATAAGACAGGTCAAATCACCCTGATTACTTTTACAACCTCTCTGTAGAATGGTGCTCATCACTTCATCAGTAAATACATTTAGTTCTCATTGGAATCCAGAGACTCCAAGCCAAGTTGCCTGCTCTACAAAGCATGTTGTCCAAAGAGGATGACTGACCCAGAAACCACTGTATCAGAGTTTTCTTGAAATGATAGCTTAACAGCAAGTCATTGCCATAAATCTGGTATCGGGTCTCAATAGACTGTAAAAAGATAAACGTTTGGCTTTCTTCAAACTGTCAATTAGAGACTCCTCACTTAGCTGTCAAACCCATGGTGTCTTCAGTGAGAAGTGATGTGGAATTCAGAGAGTCTGCTAGTGAGGACGTCCTGACCTGCAAAGGGGAGACATCACTGCCCTGAAGGTAGATGTTTAAGCATGGATTCATCCTGTTTAACTTCAGAACAAACTGTGAGTGTTATTACACTGTTCTTGTTTTCCTCCACAATTAACAGACAGATGTACTACCAAAGCCCTCATCGGCACTCAATTGAAGACATGTTCCTGTCTCAGTGACTCCGAGAGGGAGCTGAGCTCCCAATGGAAGCATTCCAGTTAAACGCCTAGGACAAGGTGGGATAACCCTGGAGCAGACACAGCCTGGTGTGACTGCCCCACCTCAACTGCCCTCACAGTGCATTGCCAAGTACCTTGGCAAATCAGGACCAACTTTATAATCATGCCCAGGTGCCTCTGCCATCCCATTAGCACCTAAGGAGCACAGCTAGGGCCTGGGAAGGTGGCCTCCCCTCTGAATGGTCTAGGGCTGCATAAATGTGAGAGAAGTAGGAGGAAAAGCACATCATCATTTCAAGGTGTGGTGTAGATAGGAGCCATGGTATCCACACTCCATGGCTGTGCCAAGGTCTCAGACTTACCTCAGGTTGCCCAAGGCTCAGGTTCTGTGCTTCAGCAAGGCAGATACAGAGTTCTCCAACTATGAACCTGGACCCCTAGCCAGGGCCCTGTCACTGCTGCATCTCCTGGGCTTGTCTCCAAACGTTTCCCCCAGGTGCCGCGTGTCCTGCTGCGTCTTGGGTGAGCTGCTCAGAGGGCTCCCTGGCAGCGCTAAAGACACAGCAGAAGCAATATGAGTGCTCCCTCCCCCAAATACCCCCCAGCTCACCCCTCGTCGTCTTTCAGCTTTTACACTATGTGTTCTGCTCGCTTAAACCCTCTCCTGTGGACTCTCCTGGTCCATCTTGTCTCTCACACCACTGCTAAGGGACAACTTCTGTGTTCTTTTCAGATCTTTTTCTCGGCTCCAGCTCAAGCTACATGCATGCAAGAGGAAAAAAAACAGCTGAATGAGATCATTTTTCTCTTCTCATCTCAGACATTCAGCCTGCTAGCCAGGGTTACTGGAATAAAGCAGGGAAGCTCTTTTTCCATAGCAAGCCATCTGGTTGACATAGACTCACACTGATGCTAATCTGTTGGTTTCTTTCTCTTTATTATTATTTTTTTTTTTCCTGAGGAACACTTCATCTGCAGCTGTAAATTCAGACCTGCTCCCTCTGTGTGCGGAGCATTCATTTTGCACACATATTTATTACCGCATTATGCCCCATTGTAGGTGTCAGGAAATCATTGTTATCCTTGGTGTGTCTACGTTGTTCCAATGTCAGGGATGTACTTTCAAATGGAAATTAAGCAATTATGCTTCACATGGGGAAACCTGACAGACGCATAGATTTTTACACCACTGGCAACGTCGCTGTCACAAAAGCAGACATTGTTCTCGGCGGACTGTCACAGAAATATAATGTATTTCAAGAGGGCAGCGGGAGGGGGAAGGCGGCGAGGCGGGGGAAGCAGGGGTAATTAGCTGTGTGATTCAGGTTCATAGTTCATTCGCTGTTTAACTTCAAAATGCACTAATGACACGACAAGGAGACTGCTTAACTCATCCTCGGGAAGGATGAAGTTTCGAGAAGCCTTTGAAAACACAAATAAATGCTTTTGACCCTCTCTCCACCTCCACCCCGGGTTAAGCCGGGATGCTACTGTATGTTTACTCATTGCACCGTTTTGTTAGGGATTTGTTTAAGCAGCCGCTGGGGCTGGGACTGTAAGAGCTAGGGGCCGTGCTGCATCCCAGCGTATGGAAAATCAGCTCTCCAGCCCTGCTAGCTCCAGAGCTTCCTGGAGCAGGGAACTCAGCATCACTTGCCTGGCAAGAACCGTGTGCTGCCGTTCTGGTGCTGTCCATGAAGAGAGCTGTGGTGGATGCTCTGTATTTGCCCCCATGGTGTGTGTCATTGCCATGCAGCGTGCGACGTTGGTGTGGAACCGCGTGCTGCACAGCCCGCCCGCCCTCCTCCTCCTCCTCTCCTTCCCCTCCTCATCTCTGCTTTCTCTTTTCTTCTGCAGGCTTTGTTCAGCAGCCCTTTGTGTAGCTCTCCTCTGCCCTTGGTCATTAGCTTCATACTGCTCCCCGGGGGCTAATAGACCAACAGCAGTATGGAGCCGGCGGCCAGTGAGCGCAGACAAGGGGCTGTACTCATGCCCAGTTGGAATCAACAGGAACTGGGGCCCAAGGAATAGAGTATATTGAAAAATAAAGTCATTCTGTTTTAATGTTTCAATCAAATATTCACCAGTAAACACACATGTTATACAGCACGGGCAGTAAAGCAGTGTAAATAGAAAACTAAGCATCCCATTAAATGGATTTCTAGACTAGATCTAAAAGCACTTAGCAGTGTTCAGGGGGAATTTATTTGTTTAATGGATGTTTTTGATGGGCAAATCCTGTAGTCTTCACTAGAGCAAAATTCTTATGACTGAGACTATGAAAGGCCACCTGGACTTCAGGGCTCCTGTAAGGCAAGAGCTGCATAATCGTGACTGAAGAAATACATCATGCCTCAAGGAGTCCACATGGAAAACACAAGGGATCACAAGGCTGCACAGGTTCAAAAGCAGAGATTTCCACCCTGCCCACCTTACGAGCCAAAAAAAAGGTATGTTCCTCATCCCAGGTCACAAAGGAAATTCGGAGCAAGCCAAGAGCAGAACCCACTCGGTGCCATGAGCCTCATTAGTAAACTCTGTGAACCCAAAACCTGCCTGGCTGGCAGCCTGGACGGATGTCACTGGATGGGCGATATTAACATTTCTGACCCTCTCTTCTCCTTCTTCCAACTTTATTTTCCTACCTACCCCGATACTTTTGCCTCAGCCTTTTTCTTCTTTTCCAGGTCCCCCAGGGAAGTTGTCTCCTCTTTTAGGCCAGAACCCACCCTGTTCATTAGGAAGCCTCTCTCCTGATCCTCGCTTCCCTCTCATTTATTTCAATCTCAGCCCCTTGATGGAAGATAAACCCCATCAAGCCAGAAAGCGCTCCATAAAGAGGTTACAAGATCGCCAGAGGAAGAAAACGGCACAGCTGGATTAACACCACATGGCTCCTTCAAAAAGAAATAAAAATCAATGCCCCACAGACTAGGTGGATAAAATAACAAATCCAAATGGCAGAGCTCGCTGCAAGCACAGAGAGACCATCAGCATCAGCTGGGCTGATTTCTAGGGAGGTAGGAGGGAGGCAAAAGGATTTTTTCTATCCTCTGCAAATATGTATTTTACCAATAACTTGGCAAAATGCACACAGTCCTTCCTAGGAATATTTGCAGCTGATACAGTGACCCACGGAGTGCTAGAAAAGAAAAACAAGTTAGTGACACTAACAGGCAGGACAATGGGCCACAAACAATATGTGTGGCAGGCCTGCCTCTGTAAGTGCTTATATTTAGGGATAAAGAGCATATGCCATCCTAGGAGGCAGAGATTCCTGATTATCCAGGCTAGACTCCTGACAAGTCTACCTGTTTTAAGAAAATGGGGGATGATCTGTTCCTGTGCTTGGAAGGTGCTCTCTCTAAAGCAATTTTCCTGAGCTCTACTGCCCTTCAGAGCAGCTCCCGTGAGATCTCATCTATCAGTTCTCTAAATAAGCCAAATTTGCCCCTCTAAATTCCAGGGTCTGTACTGCTACTCTCTTTCCCTTCTCTCAAAGTATCTTGAACTCCACAGTTTCATGGTCATTACACTCAAGACCACCACTGATTACAGCCAAGTCTGCTCTGTTAGAGATCAGCAGGTCCAGTTGTGCATTACCCCAGACTGGCCCATCCAATACCTGTATCAAAGAGTTATTTCCACAGCATCTAGAAACCTTGATTGCTTGTAGCCAACTGAGCTTCCCTTCTAGCAAATGTTTGAATTTTTCTCCACAATTTCTTTGGGACATATATCTTCTCTTTTTTAGTCTGCAAAACTCATTCCTGTGGTGGTTTTCACTTAAAAAGGTCTACTAGCATTTTCTTCTTGCCATGGAGTAGCCTGTCCATTCTAGTAAGTTACTGTCTTTTAGTATTTGTCTGGTACCTAGTGTTTTTCGTACACCCTTGGTGCTGGTAGAGAACATTTATTGCACAACTTCTACACAAAATTAGAGGATGAAAAGGTACTAAATCAAGTTCCTCTTCTCTGTCTTGCACTGTCCATGTTCTTTTTGTCTCATCTGCCCTTCCTGCCTCTTTGTTTTGCATCTTAAGCTTTTTTTTCTCCCTTAACATCCTACCAAGAATGCTCTGATCCCTGTAGGACTATTTCTTCCATGTTGCTGGTCACAAAATATGCCTGAAAGGGAAATCTTAGTCTCTTCAATCTCCCCAAAAGCACACAGGGACAACTTGGTTTGGAAATAAAAACTCAACAGATAAAACCCTCCTTGAGGGCATTTCTCTGCCTCAGCTGTACTTTTCAACCAAATTGTTGGAGAGAAAGGGCAGCAAACTCAGCACATCACGTACTGCTGTGGTACATCCACTACAGATTTCCCCACCATATTCAACTTACGCTTCTCCATTTTAATTTAACTCCAATTTACCACCCAATGGCTCTTCGAGCTGGAAAAGAGCACACTTGTGCTGGGTGTGAAAGGTTAAAATCCTGACCTGCATGGAGAATTTGCACAGAAAATCTCTCCCTTTCTCCAGAGAACTTGGAAGCTCTTATATTCTGAAGAGTCCAGTCTAACCCAATAACTCTGGACAAAATCTTCCCTCCATCTCTATTTGGGAGCCTGGGTCAGGACCCAGTTCCTCTGCACCTGGTTGTCTCCCTCACACGGTGTTATGAACGAAGGGGAAATCTTACACAGCCTTGCCTGAAATCAGAGCACACCGATGTGTCTGTGCAGCTCTGCTCTCCGAAGAGGCATTCTTCCCTTTGGTAGGCGCATGGGAATTCAAAAAAGTTCAGGCTGAGTTCACCGGATTCCGTTTTAAATGCATTTTCATTTAAGCTGTAATCCTGTGAGCTAGTAACTGTCACAACTTACTGTGACGAGGCAGGGAGACGTAATTCAGTTTATAGATGGAAGGCTGAGGGACAAGCAGTTTAAGGGGACACTTGGATATACTCTTTCAGGCGAGCCTTAACGGCTTAAACAGTTACAGCCCTTTGGCTGTTGGTCGCTGTTTCAATCCACACCGAGAGGCTGACTGTTCCTCACACTCCAAGTCACAGCATCTCAGCCAAAGGGGTCGGGGGCAGTTAACAGCTGAGAAACAATAACTGGAAATTAAGGAGCTAAAACTCCTTAAAATCGAGCGTAAGAGCATGTCTGGAAAACAGGGTCCAGACCAATTCGCCTAACCTCTCCACTTGTAAATTCAGATAGTTTAATCCAGTTTCTCAGTGCTTGTGGGCAGATGGGAGCATTTTGGACAACTGAAAGTAGAGTGCAAAATTATTACAAATTTTACCCTCTGACACAGAAGTGTAACACGGCGGGACAAAAGTAATAGGGAAAGTCTGAATGGTTGTTTCTCATGTAAAAGAAAAGCACATGGCAAAACTGGACAAGATCTGGAGGGTGGAAAGTAGAGGTTTCCCTTCCCAACAGAATAGGTTAAAAATTCATAAAGAGATTATTTAATGCCAAGCTAAAGAGATTGTGAGAGCCTTTCCTATCCTATGCAGTCTGTCCAGCTTGGAGGTAAATTTAATTTCTCGGATACAATACTGCCAATTCTTGAAGGTAGTGCAGTGATACTTGATACTGAAGACAGACATCTGCATGTTTTGCAGGCAGGCATACATAGTTTACTGGGTTCATCTTATTGTAAGAAGAAAAAAGCTATATCTCCAAAGGATGATGCTTTCAGGAATAATAACATAGAATGACTTCTCAATGACTTATCCCGGTGCCTTCCAGTCCTCCAGCACTTTCCCTGCTCTCCAGGACCTCTCAAGACGATGGAGAGCAGCTGAGCAACAGCCCCTGCCAGTTCCCTCAGCACTCTTGGGTGCATCCCATCCAGGCCCATAGATTTATGGGTGTCCAGTTTGCCCAAATAATCCCCAACCCAATCCTCCTTGACCAGTGAACAATCTTCCTCTCTCCTGGTTCTCTCTCTTATATCCGGGCTCTGTAGCACATTGGGACCAGCCTCAGCAGTAAAGACCGAAGCAAAGAAGGCATTTAGTGACTCTACCTTCTCTGCATCCTCTGCCACTCTCCCCATTCAGCAGTGCACCAACATTTTCCCTAGTCTTCCTCTTGTTGCTGATGTATTTACAGAAGCCCTTCCTGTTGTTCCTGACATGTCTCTCTAACTCGAATTCCAGATGGGCCCTGGCCTTCCTCGTTGCATCCCTGCATTCTCTGACAATGCGCCTATATTCTTCCCACGTGGTCTGGCCCTTCTTCCATATGATGTATATGCTCTTTTTTCTCATTAAGTTTACCCAACAGTTCCTTGCTCATCTACGCAGGTCTCCTGCCCCTCGTGCCAGACTTTTTTCTTGTAGGAATGCACCGATTCTGAGCTTGGGAAAACTGGTGTTTGAATGTTAGCCAGCTCTCCAGGACCCCCTTCCTTCTAGGACCCTGGCCCAGGGGATTCCTCCAAGGAGCTCCCTGAAGAGATCAGAGTTGGCTCTGCTAAAGTCCAGGGTTGCAATCCTGCTTCTCACCCAGCTTATTCCACGCAGGATCGTGAATTCCAGCATCTCGTGGTCGCTGCAGCCCAGACTGCCCCCAACTCTCACATTTCCCACTAGACCTTCTCTGTTTGTTAGTGTCAGGTCTAGCAGCGCCCCTCCCCTTGTTGGCTCCTCAACCACCTGTATCAAGAAGTTATCTGCAATGTTCTGCAGGAATCTCCTGGACTGTCTGTTCCTGGCTATGTTGTTTTCCCAGAAGATATCAGGATGGTTGCAGTCACCCAGGAGGACCAGGGCCTGTGGTCGGGAGGCTTTCTGCAACTGCCTGTAGAAGTCTCATCCACTTCCTCGTCCTGGTCAGGAGGCCTGTAGTAAGCTCCTGTTGGCCTGCCCTTTAATCCTCACCTACACACTCTCTATCTGCACTCTATGCATTCCAGTTGCTCTCTCATATAAAGAGCAACTCCGCCACCTTATCTTCCTGCCCTGTCCCTCCCGAAAAGCCTGTAGCCTTCCATGGCCACATTCATAGAATCATAGAATGCCCAAGGTTGGAAGGGACCTCAAAGGTCATCTAGTCCAACCCCTCTACTCATGCAGGGTCACCCAGAGCACAGGGCACAGGGCTGTGTCCAAGTGGATTTTAAAGATCTCCAAAGGACACTCCACAGCCTCCCTGGGCAGCCTGTTCCAGTGCTCTGCCACCCTCACTGTCAAAAAGTTTTCCTTAAGTTCCTGTGGAACTTTTGGTGCCTCAGCTTGTGGCCGTTTCCTCTAGTCCCTCCAGTCATAGGAGCTGTCCCACCATGTCTCAGCAATTGCAATGAGATCACGGACATGCAACCCCACACGCAACTCCAGTTCCCCTGGTTTATTCCCCATGCTGTGTGCGTTTACGTAGAGGCCTTTGAGTTGCACTCCCAATGTGCCTCTCATTCCAGCTGTGGCAGCTGCAGCTCGGCTGTGGGAGCCTCCAGGAGTTCTCATATTTTGCCATTTAGCCTCTGCCATCTTCATAGGCTATGGTCCTTCATAGGCTACGGCGTTAGGCTACTGTGAGTGACAGGACAGGCCACTGCCTTCCTTATCACCTGCTTCCCTGGTGATATCCCCTAGTTAAAGGGGATCTAGCTTAAAGCCTTCCCAATGAGTCCTGCTAGCTCGTGACCCAGGACCCTCTTCCCAAGTGGGAAAGATGAATCCCATTAGATGCCATCATGCTTGGTGCCATGTAAGGTGCTGTTGCTGAAGAAACCAAAGTCGTGGCGATGACCCCAGTCAGGGAGCCACATGCTGATGGACTCCATGTTCTTGTTGCTCTCTGTATTGCTGCCAGCACCGGGAGGAATGGAAGAGAAAATGACCTATGCGCCCGAGTTCCTGATCATCTGCCCCAATTCCCTGAAGTCCCTTTTGATTGCCC
>JAVCKT010026887.1:0-35888 GCA_032273925.1 Rhynchotus rufescens | reverse complement strand
CAAGCAAAAATTATGCTTGCTATTTTTTTTTTTCAGATCTGGAACTAATATCATAATGAACTTTTTTTTTTTGACCTGGGGCACTGAAATACTCAAGTAGAATATCTGTTTTGTTCCTCTCTTTTTTCTTTTCTTTTTTCCTTTTCTTTTTTTTTTTCATTTAAAATAAAGTCTTTGAAGAAATATATTTATGTTGTTTAGTTCTGGCTGACCAAGGACAAGTTCAGGAATTTCAGTTAGAGATATGGAAGTGGGAAAGTATCTTGTTTGTGTGCTGTATCTATGCTTACATGTATCTTTTATCAGCATGCTTTTTGGTTTCTTTTTTAATCTCTGCAGCTCACTGCAGCCTATGCTTCAGTATGTAAATTCAGAATAGAAATAAACTTGAAACTCGTGGACAGGACACACACTTACTTGATCTTAGTCAAGACCAGCTATGCAAAGGATATAGGAATTATTATTATTATTAAGATTTCCTTTTGTGATTTTTATTTTATTTTTGTGTTTCCAAGGTGGTCTCTTGCAAATCATGATCAATATGCACTGCAGCATGCTGATAGTTCCAATTTCTACATCACAGAAAAGGTAGGTAAATCATTCAGCATGACACTTGCATAGTCTATCAAAGCGTACTTGCCACAATAATTGAAGTTAATATATAAAAAATATTGCTGTCTTTTTACAGTACTAAATCAGCCAGGTTGAAATGAATCATCTGTACATCATTCTTATCTAAACTCTATATGGAAGCGTTGTGATAAAGTAATTGCACATGCCAAAGTGCAGTTGAAATATTGGAGTGCTATTCTCTCTCTCTAATAAGTAATTTAGAGAAATTCATTTAAAATTTAATGTTACTTCATTGCCAGGGAAATCTGTGGAAATTCCAAAGGCTGCAAAATCAATTGAGATTTTAGCTTATTGCAGAATAAACTCACTTAATGCAGAGGCTGATCATTTTAGCACCTCATACTGAAGTTGTACGGTCAGTGCTGGAGAACATTGCCCATGGTGTAAGCCAGTGTCTTTATTAATAGCAGTGATAATGCTGTTCCTACAGATCTGCCACTGAGCTCTGCTTGTGTTTAACTGTACTGCTGATGCACTTCTTTTTTTTTTCATAGTATGATTTAAGATTTTTACGTGGAATTGAAAGTTCTAGTGTTACTGTTATGCTAAATGGGCTGACCAAAAGTACTGCAGTGCAGATACTCAATCTTTGTAGTGGGAGCCAAATTAATTTAAAGTACAAGTAACATCATCTCTCAATTAACTCTTTCTGTATTCCAACATGTGGAAAATATTCTGTACTTTTGTAATGTAGTAGATGTAGGGGACCTGGAATTGGTAAAAAAGCAGTATTGAAGAGTGTGAGACAAAATTGTGAAGTGACTCTTCCATTATATTGCATTAATGGCAGAAGATCTTGGACTTCATAATGTTCACAGATCTTTTCTGTTTAACATCAGCAAGTGTGAAGAAGTTAGCAGTACTGAGGTTAAGAAAAGTCTGGTTCTTAGCAATGACTTATTTGGCTTCTTTGTTTTAAATGACTTTTTTAAAGAGTATTTTGTTTTGTTCTAAAAGGCAAAACTAAAGTTTGAAAATGCCAAGGCTGTCATATCTATGAGGTTTGATCAGACTTCTGCCCTTCGGCTCTGGCATTTGTGCTTGTTTAATATTCTGCTGAAAAGTGGTGTCCTGGATATTAAAATATGTAAAACATGAAAGACTCATTGATGTTGGAAGAGAACTTTTGTGCGCTGTCGCTTCCCGCCTTGGCTGATGAAGCACAAAAGTTTCAAGGACTGCATAAAGTTTGCTGCTCCTTCCTTCCTGCTTTCTCGTCCTTCTCTGGTTGTGTGTGCTACGTTGGTTTATATTTTGCTGTCTCCAGATAGCATTGGCAATTGGTGATTCACAAAATGAGGCAATGATTTCAGCACAGAAAATAATGAAAAAGGCTGCAGCTGTAATAAAATTGGAATGTGTAGTCTAAATGGGACATGCTCATCTGAGTAAGACCAAGAAGTACATTCATTCCTAGCATTGCTGCTCGAATCACTGGGACTACAACAAAGAAGAATTTGTTTGGAGGGCTGTACGACTTAGGGCTGTAGAGGTACCTTTGTAATCAACTGAAAAGAGTGTGATTTAAAACCTGCTGAAATCAGCATGAAGATTCCCTAACCACAGTGGATTTTGACTTAGAGACCTGCAGTTAGCTGCCCAGAAATAGATGCTTCTTATTATGGCCTCATTGATACCAGTGTTAGTTTTGGCTTGTTCTTAAGCCAAAGAGCCTTTTCTGTATGTGTGTGTTGTTTGTTCTGTGTTCTTTTTTTCAGAACGTTTGTTTAGAAGTTGTTTAGCTGTTTAGAAATGAAAGTTCAGCTGAGACGTAAATTAGCTTTTGTCTTGCTGCAGTTCTTACCCTCATCCCAAAACCAAGGGGAACTTAGACATAGTGAAGCATTTAGAATGACTAAATTTAACAAGACAGCTAGAGTGGTTGCTTATATAATATAGATATATATTTTTTAATAGATCAGTTTCATTTTTTTCATTTTTTCCTTTAACTGTTTGTTAACCCAGACAGCTCTCTCCAAGTGTCAGAATTTATTTCTCCAAGTGTCAGAATTTGTTTCAGGGTCGGTCTGTCTTTTTTCCACTGTGTTTTTTCTTCCTTTCTTTCCAAGTTTCGATTGACCCACACTTCAAAGGCCACCACAAGGCAAGCTGTTGAAGTAATTATTGGCTGATGTGTTTCTCCTCCACCCAAATTTAAAGAGTGAGACTGCTTTGCTAATTGCCCTGAATGATGACACAACATTTTCCAATATGTTAGGCACAATTGATCTTGTCTCTTGGCGTTTAAA
Source organism: Rhynchotus rufescens (assembly GCA_032273925.1). NCBI lineage: Eukaryota > Metazoa > Chordata > Aves > Tinamiformes > Tinamidae > Rhynchotus > Rhynchotus rufescens. The sequence continues at coordinate 33,006 of JAVCKT010026887.1, read as the reverse complement.
CTCCAATTGTCCAGTGAGTGTTTCCAAGAATCCGGGCTTGAGCAAATATTCTGGCTTATTGAAGGAATGTGTCCAGATACAGTTGGAGGAGCTTTTCAGACTTTGTCTCCACCTTTGATGGGTAAGACCCTGCAGTTTTGGAGCAGATGGACATTGCCTGCTCTGCTTCAAAGAATGGTCTTCTAGAACATTTTGGATTGCACTGCAGAGAGGACTTTTGAGTTTGTTTGTCCCCTGATGAAAATATGGAGAGTATCTAACTCTGAGTCACATAAATAGCAGAGGAGCTCTAAATGCCACCAGTATTACTCAGAGGTCTGTGACTCTTATTAGATGTTGTTCACAGTTTATCACTGCTTGTTGAATGGAGGCTATAAAGAGAGGCCTGTACAGGTCATCTCCTCTGCTACATGCGTTTCTTCACTGGCTGCTAAGATGTTGTTGCTGTTTCTGGATTAAAGCATGAAAATACCAGGGATGAGGACAAACATGCACTTCAAAGAAGCCAGAGCACTAATGATTGGATCGTTAAAGTGCACATTGCTTTAAGCTGCTCTGTTCTAGGAGATGAGCAGAGCTCTTTTGCTCCAGTGACAGCTGGGAATATTTTTCAGTGATCTCAAGGTGTATTCTGGGTGCTTGCTGACTTCTTGCCTTCCAGGTATAGATGCCTTTTAAAAACATTCCTTCGTTTCCTAGAAAGAAGAGCAGTTTGGGACATCCTGTGTCTGGCAAGGAGACTTTGATGTGAAAATGTTACAAATGTGAGACTGTCAACACATGGCTTACAATTACATTTTCATTTTTGGGTGGCAAACAGCGCATCTGTGTTTTGGTTGTCATATGCAGAACTCTTATCTTTTGTAGCTGACCTATATTTCCTGATGATACCATAAGCATACCATAAATAAATGAAAATAACGCCCAAGCAGATCTGTCTCTGCTATCTTTTTATTTTTTTAATCTGGCCATATTATTTGGAAAAATGCCTCCTCAGGGGGAGCAGTAACTGTTCCTTCAGGCAGTATAAGGCTTGTGCAAGCCATGCTAGGGATGGGATTCTGCTCAGGAGAGGTACCCCGGGCCCCTGCATCCTGCTTGTTTGACTCTGTGTGTGCCTGAAAAGTGCACTGGAGACTTTTAATTATGTATGTTGACAGTTGTTGTTAAAAAGAGGAGAAATAAAGAAAAAGTTAAAGCGAAGCAACCAACTAGCCTAGCCTGTGTTTTAAAATCATAAATCTCTTTAATTGTATTATTATGCACATATTTTAAAAGCCATAGTTGTTAAGGGAGAGGTGTTTCTTGCTACTTTAAGCAAGTAAAAGCCTGACTCTTGAGTGAGGATCTGGTTGTATGAGGTACTTTGCAGCAGAGACCGAAGAAGTCATTTCTGCTTTACTGGTTTCAGATTGTAGCTGAATAGACTCTAGTCTAAATGAGGTGTAATAATTTAGGAAATCTAAACCTGGACAAATGCTGGCTAGAACAGAAAAATGGCTATCTGGAGAACAACAACAACAAAAGTGGCTATACGATTATATGTGCTGTGTTTTGCTCCTGAGGTGATGACCACATTTTGGTTATCTCTGTGCTGCTGCTGCATAATCTGACTCTCAGATCCAGTGCATTGTGTCTGCACGGCCCACCATGGAGTTTCGGTCTGAAAGGGCTTCTTATTAACTCAAAATTGCGCCCCTAATGCAAAACGATGATGGAAGGGAACTGAAATTGTGTCTAACCTCAGATTTTATTTTTTTATTGTCACATCTGATGTGTGATAAAGTGCAGCGCAGGGGCAGGAGCAGTGAGGAGCGGGCGGTGACGGCCTTGGGGCTGGCTGTGCCCCTCACGCAGCATGTGGAGGCCCTTAACCTTGCGTCTGCCAGGGCAGGCGACGGGGTCTAAGTGTTTAGTTTGCCCTTGCTGAGGGACCTCGTGAGGCAGCTCCAAGATGTGTTCAGCACAATGATGGCACCGGTGCCATTTCATACATTGTCTTTGGAGTGCAAGGACATGTCATTCCTTCACTTATTGACTGTGGGCCATTCATATTCAGGCACTATTTCATTGTCTTGAGCTTTCCTTTTTTATAATTTGATGGCTCTGAAGACTACGTTTATTCCTTCTTTCCTGCCACCCACATTTCCCTTTCATTCTACTGTGCCTGAAAGGAAAGAAAAGGGACACTGAGTTCCCCCCATTTATTTGGAGAGAATTTTGCACTGTTTGCAAATGGAGCTGCCCCCACTTCGCTGTTTCTGCCCCTGCTCAGCAGTCCATTGTGCCTGCGGATGGGGTGTCCTTCCACCCTGCCCGTGCGCCTGCCCGCAGTCACTCGTGTTTGTTCACTCTCAAAGGTACTTTTGCTTGTGACCTATTTCTGGCTGAATGCAGCCTGTAATTGTAGATTCATGTGAAATTCCCCCGTGCCACTATATGCTCCCTGTGTGGGAGTGTGTGCCAGTGGCGGGACGAGAAGCTTGTAGGGTTGGCTTTGTGTGTTTGTTTTTTGAATTATTTCCTTTCATGTTCTTAGTATTCGTTTGCTTTCACTGATTGATTGGACTTCAATGTTTTGGAAGGAAATGTTCTGAATAAGGGAGGTTTCTGGTTCACAGAGTACCTGACTCTTCAGCAGCTGAGAACAGGGGCTATAGTAGCATGCAGGTTGGGAAAGGCAGCATGTTTAGGTGGTCTGTTCCTTTTCTCTGCATTGCTCCTTACAACAGACCTGCTAGTAAACTTTATAAATGGCAGATTTCAATCTGTATTTGGGCTGAAATCTGACCCAGATTATGCCCAGTTTCCCCATTCCCCCACTGTCTACCTATCATGTGGTATCCCCCTCATATTCCTGAACTTCTTGCCATGCTTGTGGGTGCCTGCAGAGCCCTGCAGGGCTTCCCATTGGTATGGACAGCACTGAGAACTAGCAGACTTGAATATGTTTCTCCTGTGGACGTGCATAAAGAATTGAGTATTGGAGCACTAAATTAATTCAATCCTTCTTTCTTCAGACTGTAATTCCAAGAACTGTGTTTTTGTCCTTTCTGGGCAAATTATTCCAGGTTCTTAGCATTTCTGTTTAGATTCATAGAAGATTTTCCAGAGAAAACCATTCTTTCTTGGCAACCTGTTATACTTTCTGGTACCTTCATAAACAGCTTAGTAGTTCCTTTGTTTATGTCCTTTGAAAATATTGGATGTGATAATATCTTCTCTTTAGTCCCTTAATTCTGCAGCAAGGCTGCTGAGATGGGTCAGCTGTGCTTTCCAAGCTGTATATACATTTATCTTCCTGGGGTTAATTCATAATTCTTCCACATAAGCGATCACCTAGAGAGGGAAGGCCCGACTTGAATGTTTTTCTTTCTGTTACAGCACTCGGATGTAGGTACAATGCACCACAAACCCTGGGAGTGCAACTGATAGCAACTCATCTGCATCAAATGTGGCTGACAGAAAAATGCCCTTTAAATCCCTTTATGCTTTAAGAATGTCTTAGTCAGAGATAGGGTTTCACAAGATTTAGTGGACAAACATCACAGCCCGCTGCTGAAAGGGAGCAGCTCTGATTTCTTCTCCCTTTCCCCATGGGGTCCTGCCACATCATTTGTGCTTGCAGCAGCAAATATTTGGACAATTTGGTGGTGGCAGAGGCTGAGAGAATCATTTTGTGCCATTTTAATTGCTTGAATTGTCTCCATGAAAGGTCTGACAAAAACCAGATCTGATGCGAGGGTGGAGCAGGAGCCTTGAGTGATGGCCAGGAATGGGCTGGGCAGAAGGAAAATGTTAAAGGGAGGAAAGAGGAAGAGCAACGAAACTTTCCCCATTTAGCAGCTGTTACACAGCTCATCTGCATGTGTTGCTGTGTCTTAGCCTGATGTGGAATAAATTTGTTTGCGAATTCTGTTGATTGCAGCTACAAATGGGGGAGGGATATTTTCCTTGGCCTCGCCTGTGTTGGAGAGGGAGGGCAAATACAAAGGAATAGGGGTGGGATGTATATGGGAGAGCAGGGCAGTCGCATGACTTAGGTTACCATTGCTCTTAAAAATCCACTGCTCCTGGAAACTTTTTGAGATGTTGCTTTTTATTAATTGCTATAATTTAAGTGATGCTGCTCTCTAGATGATACCATGTCACATTCAAGCTATCACATTAGAAACTATCACAAGAGAGGCGGGAAAAAAAAAGCGGTGCAAATACCTGCAGGCTTCCCCTAAAACAACATGGTTGTGAATATGGTTTCATGTTGAACCTTGCCAAATGGGACAGCTCTTATTCCTGCTTGAAACCTACCACTTATTCCTGTTTTTTTTCCTTTGCAAACTGGATACAAACCAAAATGATGAATTTTCAGCTGAGTTAGTTCCCTCTCTGACTCATCAAGCAGTCCTGCCGTTATTTATGCCACACAAAAACAATGGAAGGAATGAGCAGCAGGCTGAAAAGCCACACTCCTGTTTATGGTTGTGACCTATCCTTTGGTCTGGCAAAAATGACCATGAACCACAGTCTTGGATTGGATCTTTAGACACTTTTGACAGCAGGGTCTGCTTGAGGAGCTGCTGTCCCTGCACCAACCCCTCAGCTCTGCTGTGACTGAGAGACTTTCATCGGAGATTTAACTTCAACTCAAATTCTCTTCTCTTCTGGAGTGCTGCTTTTTGGTGTTTTTGTCTTGTTTTCATGTTCATATCAGCTCCCTGTTCTGATTTCCCCACATGAGCTCACCAGCAGTCGTACGTGCCCAGCTAAGCCTGTCATTTCCTCATGTTTATTTTGGAGGCTCTTGTGTTCCCGCTTACCAGAGGGCGATGGGGCTGCTTGTTGTCTGCCCACCCCGTCCGTGTTATTGGTAGAACTGTCTGTGCTGCTATGTGGTAACTTGGATTAGGGAACTGATCCAGTTTAAAAATAACCCGTATATAACTTTTTTTCTGGATGCGTCAGAAGGAGGATGTCTGCACGCAGTGTAACGGCACCACTGCTCTGCAGGGCAAGTGGCATCTGGTGACAGGGGCTTCGTATAGATCATTGCACCTGAAGGTGATGCAAAAGGATGCAAAACTAAAACATGGCCCTTCTCTTAAATTGTAGTTTTCTTGGCCAATTTCACTGGCATAAAACCTTGTGTAACAAAACAGAGGTGTTTTCCCTCTGTCCACAGCTTCCTTTCTTCCCTTCCTGTAGCGTTCTAGAGGCTGTCAGAACCATGACTTGAACCAGTTCTGTTTGTGGTGTTTTCTCCCTCTCTCTCCTCTCCTCCTTTGTTTTAGTGAATAGAGGAGTGAGGAAGAGAGGTAACATTTTTAAGATTAACTGACTGGCTGCATTTTGTAAACATACGTCGTTTCCTTCCACATCCAATGCAAGGAAAGCATTGGGAGCATGCATGCTAGATGGTACTTGCGGAGCTGTCCTTTTGTACTAGTCTGTGCATATCCTAAAACCAAACCACAGATGTAGCTTGATTTATTTTTGCTAGCTTCCGTGATCCTTGAGTTGGAGCAGGTAAGCAATACACAGAAAGCATTCCTCCTCTTGGGAACATGAGCAGGACTATCCTCTAGTGTAAAAAAAATTACAGGAAATTCTCCCTGTTTCCAGCAACTCCATAGAAAAGGAATGTCTGCTCTTTTTTTTTTTTTTCTTTCCCTAAAACTGTGCAGTCCTGTCATGCCAAGAGAAGGAATGTTGGTAATTATGTGCCTCTCTTAACTCTTCCCTTATTAAAGCTTGTGGTGACTAAAAATGGACTGAAATTCCCTAGTGAGCCCAGTGGTGTAGCTAACCTCATCTTCTGTCTCTGCCAGTTCAAGTTGTGAACCTGGTTGCTTCTGGTGATCCATTCATTTCATGTTTCCTCAGCATTTACACTTGCACTGTGGGTGATAGAGGGTATAGCTGCACTTTGTCCTTCTACTACACGGTGTGCGTGTTACCATATTTTTCTGCAGCTGTTGGCACTGCCTGTCTTCACAGCCTCCTGTGGCAGTGGCTCAACAAGTCCCCTGCCTGCTGAATGGTTCTTTATGTTTTTTAAATCCATCTCTTACCGTTCACACCACTTCCCCCCTTTGTTTTCATTTTGCAAAATTTAGTAAGGGGTTTGAATTCAGCGTGACCACTGCTTTCATCATTTTGTAATCTTTGATCATAATTCCTCTTGGCCTTTTTCTATCCAAACTGAAGAGTCCTTGCCCCGTAAAACAGCAGCTCAGTCCCCTCAATTGTTTCACTTGCCCTTTTCTGCATTTCCTGATTCTGTCTCCATTAAAAAAATGAAGATCAGAACTGCACGCAGCACCTGGCACGTGGGTGCATTAGGTTTTTTTCTATGGTTGAAGAATGATGCCCCGTTCCTAGTTCACAGTCCTGCTTGTGATGATGCCCAGTGTTTTATGGCTTGCTGCAGTGCCTTTGGTCAGTGGATGAAGAGAGATCTGTCAACAAGGACTTGGCATCTCCTTCCTGAGTTGTAACTTAAAAATTAGCAAGCAGTTATCTCCTATCTCTTTATCTCTGTTTACCACTAGCCCAAATTCATCATGATGAAAAATTTGCACATTTTTCCTAGTATCTGCATGAGCTCTAATTTTTTTGTTATATAAACTAGGAGGAAAGTATAATAAAACAAATCATAATAAGGAAATAGGGAAAAAATGAATTATTTTGAAATGTAAATGTGTAAGGAAATTTGAATTTCTCAGTTATTATTCTTTGGCCAGGTTAGAGAGGTTTGTGAAGAAAAATGCCCGCTCGAAGCTAAAAAAGCAAGTGCTGAGTGAGCTCCAACCACAAGAGCTGATGCTGCTGGGCCTTCCTCAAATAAGTTAGGAAAACATTCCAGTCCCACCAATTGCAGCAAGCTGAGTCACGAGGCATTTTGCAGGGTGTAACAGATTATTAAAATGATAGGACAAATACATGACAAAATAAACTTGAATCTTGCTTGGAGACTTTTTCCTGCCTGTCTCCAGAAAGGTTCTGAATCACTGGATCTTTGTGTGCCCTTGTCCCTCTCCATGACGTGGGGCCCTCTTGAAGGCCTTTGGATGGGGGCCCCGTGGGGGCTTTGGGCAAAGCAGAAGCAGCAAAGCTTTGAGAAGGAGCAGGACGTGGTGGCAGGTAGCGGAGGTTCAGGGAGCTCCGGACGGTGGAGTGGGGAGGCCCAGGACCCTACGAAGGGATCGTGAGGCAAACAGCCCTGGACACCTTCTACTGCTCTTGTTGTTTGTGTGTTTTCATATTGGTTTGGTGAAAACTCAGCTTCAAAGGTGTCGTGCAGGAGCAGGATGCTTGGAAATACTGCACGTTCAGATAAAATAAAATCATCTTGTGAGTGTAGGCTCCTGCTAGACTCAGTGTTGCAACTGAGGCTTACTTGTGTCCGTTATATGACTTCTGTCTTAGTCTCAAGTGGGGTTTGTAAACAATCTGTTCACCTGTCACAGAGTTTCTTCAGGAGGACTCTCTTTTGGGTAGCACTGTTAAGGTAGTTCCCTCACTTCCCAAGGAGGAGCTTTCCTAGTGCAGGTCAACAGAGTGAGCGTTGCCAGCAAGCCCAATATACATGCAAGAAACATAGCTGAAGTGTCTTGGAAGGTGGTTGTGTCTGTTTTGTTTTCCATCTCGGGTGCTGGTGCCCCGTGTCCCGGGTGGCAGCGGTGCCGAAGAGCAGGAATGCTGGAGCCGCAGCGTAGGAGCGTGCCGCTTCACCCAGGAGCTCCCCGGGACACGGTCCCTAACGCTGAGGAGATTAGCTGGGTATAAACGTTGTGATTGAAATTACCCGGCGGGCCGAACGCTGCGGCTCATGCGGGAAATCCTCTTGGCTTAATTACGTGCTTACGCACTGTTTCTTGGTCGGTGCTTAAGTCATTATTCAGCGTGGATAAACAGAGTTGGGTTTTTGATGGGGGAACAGCTAACCCTTTTAAAGTTTTGGTTAGCCTGCTCTGTTAGAAACCTGATGCTCTGAATACTTTCAGATAAAAAGTACGGGCAGTTTTCGTTAAGCCTTTGTCCAAATCAGAATTTGAAGACTAGCTGCCCGTCTCTCTTGATAACACTGATTACATTTGCAGTATCAGGCAGGCTTATGTTATGCACTTTGCTCTGAGCCAGGAGCGATTAGAGAGAGAGAAGCCTTAGCTTTGCATGAGCTGTGGGCTCTGACGTCTGTTGGAGCTTTGGGCCTGAAAGCTTTGGCATCTCAGCTCCTTTTTGGCAAAGAAGCAGAAAGACCCTGAGCACAACTGCTAGCAATGCCTCTGTGTGCTGCGTAGGTGTTTTCCTCTGTGCTACTTTTTTAGCATATGGTCACTCTGGGAATGCTTTTGTTGTTTACCTGTGTGCGATCTCTTAACTTTAGCAAGGTTTCTAAAACTTTATAAAACATTATCAGCTTCCCTCTTTTCCCTTATTTCTAAATTCCTCTGACTGTACAGGAATAGCATATTTATTTAAAAGGGTATTTTCCACTTGGGAGCTTGGCTGTGGATTCAGCCTGTGCAGAGGCAAAGTGTCTTCTTGCATCACTAGAGACTTGTTTTTAGCCCACATTACTTTAGGTTAAGGCCATCTGTTTATGGGTCAGGGCTTCGACTTTGACAAGTGTAGTTGAATAGGCTGTGGAACCTGCTTCCAGCCTTCAGCAGCCGTAAGATAAAGTAACTTGGGCTGTGTTTGGACAGCTTGCTAAAACTGGGAGATAAAATTCTTCCTTGTGTTTCCCTTGCTTCCTCCCCCCATCCTGGCTTTGCTCGCTGCTGTGTAGTTTCACCATCTTTCTTGTGTTAGCTCTGGGCTGAACCCTTGCAGGGCTTGTTTCCATACATGACCTCCCCTAAAAACCTCTCCTCTGTGCTCGTGTTTGTGCTGCTTTCTGCCAGGTTACTTAGCGAGACTGACGCCCAGATGCATCTGCGGGTAGAAGAGGCAGTGGGGGGAGACCTCCCCACAGAAGCCCATAGCTGTTCAGTGAAGTCCTCTGTCTCCTGGGACCACAGTGGTTCGTGTGGCCTCCTCGCACAAAGCCGAGTGCCTCGTGTTTGCAGTGGGCTAGGAGGGATTGCACAGATACTTACTGTGGCCCACATGAAGTGAGTTGTTGAGGCACAGGCTCATTTGTAACTCATTTGGTGCTAGTTGGTGCAGGAAATCTATGAGCAACCGAGCTGCTTTGAAGCTCGTGAAAGTGATGCTGTTGAAAAACAAGCTGGTGCGAGTGCTCTTATTTATGTGTAAGATTGGTTTATTTATCTTAGGTCCAGCCTTTCCCAGAGAGTGTCATCTAGCCTTCAGTTTGGGGTATGATTTGGGGGATTTGTTGCCTGGCTCCCTACCTGTTTTTAGTGCTGCTGTGTGTTGGGATTTGCTGCCTCCCAGCAGTGATGGAAGTGTGTGCACGAGTGTGCACGTGTGTGCATGGACACTGCGGCCCAACACGATGCCCGTCTTGTGGTTTGCTTCCACCTGCTGAGAGGGGTAGATCTACCCAAAGCTGTTTGACTCTCCTGAAGCCATTACTTCCATTCAGCTCCACAAACCTGGGAGGTGGTAACAGTTTAAGCTGTTTGCAAAGTGAGTAGTTTCAGTGCTGATTAAAACTAAACCTCACAGATGCACTGCTGTGGTTTCATGCAGCCACCTTAGACGTGGTGTCCTGGCAGGGAGGCCGTGGCACCGCCAGGGAGACACCCCTCCATTTACTGATAGGTTTGCTCGTGTATTTGAGCAAAGCTCAGTAAAAAAATATCTTACCTTCTGTGTTGTCAGACAGCTTAAGTGTTTGAATGGAGGTGGAGATGCGTGTGTGGTGGAGGGTGGCCTTGCACATAGCTAGAACCAGTCCTATGGAGGACTTGGCTATCAGGAAAGAGACAGTGTAAAGGAGTGTATTTTGAGACTGCTTGACCTCGTTTCGAGCAAGATTCACCCTGTTTTTAGCATATTGAATTTGAGATGCGTCTGATTGGGAACAGGAAGGATGAAAGGAAATTGGGAAGGATTGCCCAGAAAGAAATGCAGACTGATTTGTTTGGCCACATGTCAGTTCGCGGGAAGCCTGCAGCATGGTCTTCAGAACAGCTTCACAGAAAAGAACATTTTTCCTTTAAAATGCCCGATTAACTCACATCTCTCAAACTGCTGTGGATTCTTTGCATTCCTTTGAGGAATTAGGTTATGGGCCCACGAACCAGGTGTGAGGACATGGGCTCCTGTGGCTCAGCCCAGGCAGACCCTGCACTTGGGCGCTCGTCACGAGGTTGTGAGCGCGCTGCGTGGGCCCACACGGCCTGTGCCATGGGGGCCTTTTCCTCTGCCCATAGCCTTGTTTTAATTGAGCATCCTGTGCAAGTTTAACTGGAGGAGAATGTTTAATGCCTGCTCTTTCTGCCAGCAGGATAAGGAGAGGAACTTAGGGCATGTTTTTGAACTTTACTTGCTGCATAGCAGCAGTGCTTGTGGACTTTGCAGCGCCGTGGTGGTAGAGCTCAGTGGCTGGTTCCAGTGGTTTAAGTCAGCATGTTCTTGTTATAGAAAATGGAGAGCCAGTGGGATGAGATTTAAATGCTGCAGATGTTTAATGACAGGTTTCAGCAAGCCTACCAGCTCCTCAGCTATGCAGCACAAAATCAGAGCCAGACATCATGGCCAGTTCCTTGTGTCTGCTACGTAGGATGTTTCAAAGAAATATTCCGAGGTTGCCAATGGAAGCTAAACTTTGAAAAATATGAAGTCATTCCTGAAACAGTTCAAATCTGTTAAATGCCATATGAACAGCCACCTATTGCTTGCAGACCAAATTGGGGAAAGTGTTGTCTACATGTTAACCTGCATGTAAATAGGCAGAAATTTGTGCACAGAGGCAAGGGAAAGCACTGCTCCTGCTTTAGTGGTGTTCTCTTTGTGCATACTTTGTGTCTTTATAAGACTTAAAGCAAACTTTTTTGATTTTTCTCTTTCAGAATCGTAATGAGATAAAGAACGGAGCAATCCTTCGATTAACTACGTCGCCAGTGAGTTACCTTTTTGTTCATCTCTCTCTTCTCAAAGTATAAAGATTTGCTTAGTGGAATTGCAGTGGAGTGATGACTTTTTATCGTTGATGTTGTTCTTAACCATAACCACATTGTATCCCCCTGCATTCTGCAAAGAGTGAGGGTGCAGAATAAGTCATTCTGCAGAGGGTGAGGGTGCAGTCGCAAGGTGTGATATATGTGTTGATCTCTTTTTGTTGAGTTACAGGGCCAGGGTGGGGTACCATTGAGTGAAATTTTGTGGTAAGGCTGGCACAGCGGGATGTTTTTCTCTCACTTTTCTCCCACTGGAGACAGTTTTCATGTCCAAGATACTTGTGCTTACCTGCTGGTGTTGCAGCCTCACTGTTTTTATTGTTTTGTGTTTTTTCAATGCTGCCTCCCTGTCAGCTCCTCAAAAAGCATGGCAGAGTCGCGGGTCACCTTGTAATGGCCTCTTCCCATGCTGAGTTGAGCAGTACTGTTACCACATGCTGAAAGCTTTTATTAACTCAAGAGGACACATGTCTTGGGCTGCCATGATCACATTTCCTTACTTACAAATGTACCATGTCATTAGAAGGATTTACCTCCGTGTTTTAGCCTCTGCAGATTCAAAACATTCTTATGGGCAAGTTCTGCCTGTGGTGTTCTGCTGCTCATTTGAACAGGCAATACAGAGTTTTGACTTCTGTTAAACCCGCTAAAAGTGTGTGGTCAGTCACTGCCATGACGTGTGGAAAGCACCGAAACTGCACATAAACCACAGGTTCGTTTTGGATGGATCATTATTCATCTAGTAGATTCTAGCCTCAAAGTAGAGAGACAAGAAGCGTGTGATGCTACTAACTTCCCAAGTCCTCCAGGCAGGGAATGCATTCCCACTACTCCCCAGCTTGCTTAACTTAAAACATAGGCCGGAGGTAGGACTCAAAGGTATCTGGATTTGTAATCAACGTTCATGTGTAAGTAGAAACTGAAGAAGTCATGAATGGATATGAAAACATATGCACACATTGTCTTTGATTGTATCTGCAAAATTATTCTACGAGAGTATAGCTTCTTAATAGAGACCACATCGAAATAGCAACCACTTGAGGAGAGATGAGGTACTTCCCATTGCCATTTATTCTCATTTTTTTCTCTGTAGTCAAATACAGAGCTTTACAGTGTAACAATAAACAGCGCTTTAAGACCATGGCTCTGTAGGAATCTGTGTGACTTTAGAGCTGCTTGCTGTGTATCAGCAGAGCAGTCTAACACACAGGAAACCACTTCCCTGTGAATTGAAACCGATCTGGTGGACCTTCCAAAGCAACAGACAGCCCCGGCAAGCACCAACTCCTTTAACCCCTAGGACTGCTTAAGAACAAATGTCCACTCCACTGAGAAGGGGCTGGCCCAAGCTCGGGACCTCATGAAATCAGAACAGCATCTGTGGCTGCTCAGAAGGCGGCAGGGTCCGAGCAGGCTGCCTCATTCCCTTGCATAGCCACCGCGGTGGCTCAGGGCAGCCTTCCCCTCTCAAACGCCACAGCTGGCTGCAAAGCGAAGGCCAGGTTGTCCCGCGGCCCCTCCGTGGAAATGGCCCTCTGTCCACCTGCACCATCGCTTGTGGAACTGAAAATACCATCAGCAAACAAAAGATGAACTTGGGATTTGTATCACTTCCCACTAACAGCTGCGGTAGGAAGGTGGGATTTCTGCTTAAATCTGCTTTTTCCCTTGCTTTGCCCTCTGTTCAATCAGCCAAGACAGGGGTATCCACCCTAGTTATGGAGCACTCAGGGCTACAATTATGGATATATTCCTAAAGGCACTATTCTTCTGTCCTGTCATGAACTAGGCCTACTATCTAGTCTTCATCCCAAAATAGTACTTATAATCAAGCTTGAAAAACATCAATAACAAAAGCCCTTTTGTCATTTTCCCCCAAATCAGAGGAGTAGTTTGGGTGGAAGTTTGAAAGGAATGGATTGTTTTCGTGCCAGATTAAAGTATCTGTATTCTTTAAATTGTAGAGATCAAGTGGGACAGGCCCATGCTGGAATAGTATCTTTGCATTTAAGGTACTGCTGAAGTGGTCATCATAGACATACCTAAAATAGTAGATTAAAGGCTTGCAAGCTGTGGTTTTTATACTGCTGACCCACACAAGGCTTGTCATTTACCCTGAAAAGCTAACGGGCCATCTGTTTCTGTTTTCCCTCTGAAATTCTGTCTGAGAGCAACAGTAGCTGGAGGAGATAATGCGAAGAACAGGCTGCATGATATATATGCCTGCAAAATGGGGAAGATGCCTTTCTAGCTGCATGAGCTGGGTGGAAAATGTTTCTCTCATCCTCTGAAGACCTTGAGGTGCTTCTCCCCCTTCCCCGTTCGTTTTTTTGTTTTCCTCCCCTTTTCCTATCTTGCCTCAGGATAAGACTGCAACTATTCCGTCCTTCTCTCAGAAAATGAAAATCACACTAAAGCTGAGTTTTGGAGAGGTAGGAAAATTAGAGGTAGAAAATTAGAGGTAGGGAGAGGAAGAAGGGAAGAAGAGCCATGTGAAAGTTGTCTGGAGCTGTAGAACGATTCCTCAAGATGTGGCAATGTAATTCCAGAGTTGCAATAACCTGCCTGTTTCTTTCCTGTTGTGGGCAAAAATTTGTCCTGAACTCAAAAAGCCTTTTGAGGAAAATTTTTTTGCAGGAGGGGTTGTGAGGCGTAAACTTGAGTGATTCTGAAGATTACATACACCTGAAATGCTTTGCTAATCTTAACACTGAAGATTGGTTGAGAAGGATGAGATGTGATCTTGTGGAGCTCTGTTGTCACTAGCCTTGAAATCCATATTCCTCATGTACCCAGAGCAGATGCTATTAAAAATCTTAGGATGAAGAATTAGGATTAGAAATCCAACCACAAATCTTTAGATGTGTTAAACACTTTTTTTAAAAAATTTCAATTCTAGATTTTTTATGCGTGTATAGAGCCCTTTCTTCTCTCAATCATTGTGACATTGCACTGGCAAAGCTGCAGTTATGCTGAGCTGCTAAATTCATTAGAAATGCTTGTCTTAGAAGATTTATAATGCGTCTATTTTAAATTTGTTTGAGTTAAGACTTCACAAACGCTAGTCATTGGGTCTGGTGGGAATTTGAACTATCTTTGTTTCCGTAACTCTGTTTGCAAAGTTTGTGTGATTCTGTAAAGACCTGTTTTTTTCTAAACAATGCTATTTTTTTCACCCTCTAAACCACTCTCCACACAGACACTGTGTTTCCTAGGTAACTTGAGTGCAGATTGAATTTCTCTCATATTATCTTTTTCACCATATCATCTTTCTTATTTATTTTTACTCTCCTATCATTACGCTTAACAATTCTTTGCGCTATCGTATTTTTACTGTTTTCCATGACCTGTTTTCTCCCTTTGTCCACTTGCATTTCTGAAGGGGCTCATCTTATGTCTCTTGTGCTTCTTGTGCAATGTTTTTTTTTTTCTTTTCAAACATATGTGAGAGTGAAATGCCAGACTGTTGTTGTCTGTTTTGTGCTGCCCATATTCCAGTGGTTGGTGATAGGTGTGTAAATGAGCTGTAATCACTCCTGAGTGCGAGACTGTTCCAAAAGGAGAGTTTGGAGCTGCAATGCAGCAAGCAGAACTGAACCTTTTATTTTGTGCAGCTGTAGGTTTCTTTTGATCAGACCTTGCAAATCCTCTTTCTAACAACTGACTGTTTTGAGAGGTTACTAAAATACTGGGAAAAATTCAGCTGACAGAATGGCTGTCTTAATTTAATGATTTTCAAACAGGATCGATTTTCTGAGCTCTGGCTGTTTATTCAAAAGTATCTTTTTGCATAGCTAGGAAAATATGTCTTGCTCATGAACTGTACTGTTTAAATGTGCAGTCAATATCTGCCTCGTTCTACTGCATTGTTTATGGTGCCTGATCATTTCCTTTTGTTGCATAGACTTTGTTGTCTTCTGGTTGGAGGTTGGTTGAGTTCTCAACCCTGAAGTTGTTTAGAGACATCTCTGTTAACAGCTCTAACATGACCACTCATATAAACAGAGGTGTTCATTGATAACCTTTTAGCATGTTCCCTGAATACTTTCATATACATGAGCAACTTGCTTTTTCATCATACCTGTCCTTACAAATCACAGGTAAAAAGAATTAGAGGTTCTTTGTGACTCATCTCTACTAAGGTATCTAAATCTTTTATCTTTAAGAATTTGTGGGTCTGGTCTGTAATCTTCCATCTCCACTTGCTTAAATCTGTGCTCAACTGACTTAATCTTCATAAAGCTCCATAAATTCACAAATATTTGCAGATTAAGCCTATAGTTGTAATTATATGTATCTAGTAATTAATGGATTAGTTGTTATTAAGACTATAGAAGCAGCATTGATCACCGAAATCAGAAAATGAATTTGATACGTGTTTGCATGTCACACAGGAGGAGGATGTGGGAAGGGAGCTCGTTTTGTCTTTTTATAGGTAGAGATTTAAGCTCATGTTTGCAGAATTCTGGAATCATATTGTGAGGAGTAAGAAAAAAAGAAATGGGAGGAAAATATTAATATTTTCAAGAGAAGCACTGATTATAACTGGCTACTGACTGCATAAACTCTAAGGTACATGTTAATAATACATATGTGCAAATATCTGTAATACTTATCATTAATTTTGTATGTCTCCAGATGTGACCATTTCCCTGATCCTGTTTCTACTCCTGTGGCTGGGTAGAGCAATTCCATAGGACTGCCTTGCACATTATTTGTACAGAGTTTTAAATATTGAAATTGTGCTTGCTGAGTATTACTGTAAATATTTTAATGCCTTTGCTAATTAAAGTTGAATCTCGCTTAGTTGGTGTTGATGCCAGCCAGTCTTGCAGGATTTGTTAAACTTGGCTTGCATGTAAAGATAATGTAACATATCCACTCTTTCATCATTTTCTGAAGTAACTGAGTTGAAGGCAAGGTGGCAATAACAAGTGAGAAGGGAACAGTTTAAATGACCACAGCAATTCTTAAAGTGAGTTTCCTTCACCACTGATTTGAATTAAATCATATAAATGAACTTATTTGGTGCAGAATTGTGTTTGGTAGTACCTGATGCACCCCTTTTACTGTTGCACCCCTTTTTTTTCGAGCAGAAAGATGGTTGATGCAACTAACTTACCTGCAGGGCAGACCAAAATATCCTTTACAAAAAGGAAATAAAATAACACATAAAACTGTGATCACATAAAGGTAAACCGGCTACAGACAGCTGAGATCAATACAGTCCAAATTTCTTCCATAAAGCATTAATATTAGTATCATCTGGAATTGTGTCTTCCCTTCTGCCAGCTCTCTGTATTTTGTATTCTGTACTGAAACCTTATGTGCATTGGTGTAATAAGTGGTTTTCAAAGTTTGATGCACGAAGTACTCGGTGCTGAAGAAGTGATGAGTTGATGGGCAGCATCCCTCATAGGATGATCTTGGGATTCCTAACATCCAAAAGGCTATTTGAATCTCTGAGCAAGTCACATCTGGATTTGGGTCATTAGTTTTCTTGTTAAGCTGACAGTCTCATCAAGCTGCTCCTCCTTTTAAGCATTACTTAAGGGCAGCCTTTTCCGGCTGTCCTTGGAGCAAGTCACTTAAGACTAGGCCTAGAGCTTACGCCTCTTGACAACCTTTTGAAATGCTCAGGCTTTGACATGCACTTTTTACAAGCTTCCCCATCTTCCTTCTTTTCTGGAGGTGAGAGCAGTTAATGCTGCCTTTCACTTACTTGAACAGCCACGTTTCTGCTAATTCCCTCATACTGGTTCTCCATGAGGATGGTTTTATACATTTATTTATTGTTCTTACCTGAATGATACTTCAATAGGGGCAGAGACGTGCCGGCCAGCTCCTCTGCTACCTTAATGACTTGGACTTTCCATTGTCAATCCACTGGTGGGTTGTAAATCATTGAAACAGTTCCCTGGTAAGCACTCGGGGCAGGTTTCATCTGGGTTTCATTTTTAATGCAGTCCTAAGTGCGCGGTACATTCCATAGGCACGTATGAGTGCTATGGCAACGAGAGCCAGCGGGGTTGCGAGAACGGCGTGGACGTCCCCGCAGCAGCGTTTCCACCGTCAGGCACTGGTGACACCAGCCAGCGGCACTTCTGGCCACGGTTCTCAGGAGACACGTGCCAGTATTTCTGCTGAGGCAAATATTTGTTTACCCCTTTAATCAGGGCCTACTCTGCCAATATCAGTTCTCTTTTTTTCTCTTCCAAGAATAAATGCAATGAAGTTTACTGGATGCAGTGGCTTGCAAAGCTCATGTAATGTGCATGGTGTCCTGCTGTGTGCTGCTTCTGACTGGCTAAGCCTTAAGATTTCTTCTTTCTTGCAGTTTTCTGACAATTTGGAGCATTAGCTTTGGTGTAGCCAGACATGTTTAGGATGCTTCTAAGTTTTATGTATTTGGAACGGAGTCAAAACACTTATAACTGAGAGGCATGCCTTTTTATTTCTGTGCTGTATAGAGTTGAGCCAGTGGATTAAGAATTATACTTTTGTTTTCTCATTGTCAGTTGCAAAGTTGACTTCACAGAAACTAGAATTTCATATTTGGCTTTTGCAAAGTTTAACATATATCCATTAAAAGGTTGGTCATGGTTATGCTGCTGTTTCGCACTGTAGGTAAGTTTGCAGTGGATGTCCCTGTGCTGGAATTGCTCCAGTTTTGTTGAGAGGTGGGATTAGTTCTGTCTTTTTGTGTGTGCTGGAAGGAAGTCTCTGTGGGATGACAGAGGCTCTTTGCCAGATCCTGGTGTCTCTGCGGGAGGCAGCGGCTTCGTCAGAGGGAAGGATGAACCTGGCTGTTAACAGCCTGGTGTTTGTGTGTTGTGTGCAGGTGTGTGTGTGCAGGTGTGTGTGTGTGTGTGTGTGCATTTGTTTACCCAGCAATAGCAGATAAAATCTAACCTAGTGCCCAGCAGGATGTTTCCCTCACTCGATTCACAAATTCTGTCTTACTGACTACTGTGCTACATAATGAGGTTGCCCTCCCCTTCTCTTTGGCTCTGGTGACCAGCTTTTACCCCCTGAGATTTGCCCTTTGAGCAGCTCAGCTGAGTGCTGCTGCATCAGTGAACCGGGTATTTTGCTGCTCCCTGCTGCCACCAAGCCCAAGAGCTTTCAGAGGACTTGCAGCCCATGGAGAGCTGAAGAACTGCAGCCTTCAGGAGGTGAGCGGTGACAGTCGTGGTGATCTTCCAGAACCAGAGCAGGTAGTGCAGGAGAAGGAGGACTTATCAGCAGATCTTAATGAGCTGAAACCAGGTTTGTCAGCCATTTCTGAATGTGGAGGAACGTGGTGACTTGGCAGTATTGATGTCATTCCAGAGAGTTTCTTTTCTGAGAAGCAGGAATCCAGGAATTCCTGGGCAGGAATTTGCAGTGCTTTCTGGGAAAAAGGAATGGTTTCAGGATGAATTACATCAGCGTATCTTTTTGAGTTATGATAGTGTGGGGTCTGAGAAGAAGCAGTTCAGTAAAAGAGATTGTTCAATGACCTGCAAGTTGGCTGTTGATCTTCTGATTCTTGTAGGAATAGTGGCTGCTCTGAATTTTTGTAGCTGAATAGACCATGTTACCACTTTTTGAAAGCTTTTCTTTTCCCAGAGCAGATAAAGGAAGGAAAGTGTTGGAAGATGTATTTTGTGGTTATCCTGAAAAATGGAAGATAATGGGATCTATTTATCTTTCTTCTTTGGCCTTTGACAAATGATTTAGCCTCTTAGCCTATTTTTACTTGAGAAATTTTTCCTTTATTACCATGTAGATAAACATTCCCATTAAAGAGGGAATGTGCAAAGAGTTGTTTCCTCATTATAGCTCAAACCAGCTGGCAGAAGAGGTCATTTATGGTGGCCGAAAGAGCTTTTGGATGGTGGGATTGTGCCTTTCTGTTGACACGAAACTACTGTGGCTACAAAACCCAGTACTTTAAGCATTGTAAACTATATTTGATGCTGCCTTAACTGAAGATGTTAACTGTAGCCATATTATATAGAAGATATTTCTTCCTCCTATACATCCTGCTTGAGGGGAGAGGTTGGACTAGATGGTCTCTATAGAGGTCCCTTCCAACCTTAACCATTCTGTGATTCCTTACTGCAAGAGGGATGTAAAGGGACCTCACCTTTTGTTTCTGGCCAAAACTGAGTGTTGGCACTACAATGGAAATTAATAACCTTGCTGATCTCAAAGGATACTGGAACATTTAATGAAGAAATGTGAGGTAATCAAAGTCATGTGGAGTACATAGTGTTGCTGTTATTCCTGTCTTCCCTGTATAAAGGCCCTTTTCTACAAAGAAAAAGTCTGCTATCTGAGTATCTTGAAGTGCAGAGACAACCATCTCTGTAAAGAGTATATTCATTGTTGAATAGAAAAGGAATTGTCTGTCAGCAAATAAAAACAGCAAATCTAAAATGTGAGGTTTGTTTTGAACTGTTTGAACAGCTAAAGAGAAGACCAATTTAATATGCAGTTTCAACTTCTCTTTAGCTTTTTATCATCAGTGTTTATTTTGCTGCTTCATTCTGCTTCATTTTTAGAATGAATAAATAGCTTAATATTTATCAACTTATAGCTTAATATAGAATTACTCAACTAATGTAATATGTATATGTGTTATCATAGCTTAAGGAAAATAATAGTTCCTGTGCTCCTTGCAGAGAGTGTATGAATTTTTGCACTGAACTGTGAACAAAAATGGAAGGAGATCCAGAGGAAGAGGAGGAAGTAGCAGAATGCATGATGTTTGTCTCTGTTGATGTAACTTAATTAGGACAATATAGGGTTTTTCTTGTAAAGGGTCATGAAAAGTGCATAAACAGTGTAAGCATTGACAGAAAAAATGCTGGCATAATTATAGTGTGATTGTGTCTGAGGCAATCTGTTTTATTTTCATTTCTACTTTTATTGATATGACACATAAGCTTTTCAAGCCAAAGGCTGTCTTTTTTTATGTTTGCATTTTGCCTGACACAGTAGGATATCGGTCCAAATAATTATACATAATAACAATGGAGGAATAAGTGGTTAATATACTTCTGTAAAAGTAATCTGTATGTGAGCTACTTAAGTGCTTTAGAGAATGTAAATGTTAAGTATGACCATTTCTTTAAATTTCTTGATTGTTAACTTTACATTATTTGGAAATGTGCTACCAAATACAGCTATTGCTGCTGCCTGGGCTAACATTTTATTCATCATTGCCTTTGTAATGAAAATTTTTCTGTTGTTTCTCTGTGTTTTGTTTTTCCTTGAGGCTCAAAATGCACAGCAGCTCCACGAGAGGATCCAGTCTTCTAGCATGGATGCCAAGTTAGAGGCACTGAAAGACTTAGCCAACTACTCAAGGGATGTTACATTTGCCCAAGAATTTATAAACCTAGATGGTATTTCTCTCCTAACACAAATGGTTGAAAGTGGCACAGAGTAAGTATTCTGCTTAAACTGTCACATTTGTGTCTCATTCTGCGTGCTCGTGCTCTTTCTCTGCCTCTCAGCCTGGAATATGACTGTTTATTGCTACTAAGAGTGCATAAAAGCAAATACCTGAATTCCTAGGCTGCTTGGATAGGATTGCCATGAAGATAGAAAAAATAATGTGTTTTTAATTTCCCCGACTGTGAACTGAGAACAAAGAAAGAAGTTATGAGTACTCTCTATGCCATGAAGTTCAGGGAAGTGCTGTGGTCCTAGTTTCTTCTCATCAGAATTTAGATACTGTTTCAGAATTGATGTCTGGTGGTGCCATCTGATAGCTGTGCTTTAAATTGACTATGACTCAATGCAGTATATGTAATAGTGTATGTAGCAGCAAAACCCAGTGTATTCTTTCTTATTTTTTTTCTTTAATTCTGACTGGAGATTTTCAAATGATAATGACTTTTGGAAATTGAGAGCTGACCTCTGGAAATACCTTAATTCTTTACCCCAGGATCTTAGCACTTTCATCATTCTGACTAAGTTTTTCCGTAATGTGTTCCGAGTTCCTTTCCACTTAATTTGGAAGGTACTGCAAAAGAAATATATCAGCTGGATTGTTACATTATTAACTTATGGTTTAATAGTGTTTCAAGTAGGCTTTTGATTTCGAGTAATAGTTTCTCTTAGTTCTTTACAGTCAATGCCAATCTCTTGTACACCTGAAGAAGTCAATAATTTCTTATGCTCTGCTGAGAGAAAGCCAGTGCTTGAGTGCTTGGAGCATTTTTGTTCTTTGGGGGATGTTCAGCCATGTGGACTAGATCAATTGCTGCAGTCTCTGAAAATCCTCACTCTCTTCCATTCCTTTGAGGAAAGTAAATTGGGAATAAAGCAAAATAATAAGCAGGCTTTTAAATGGAACAAAATGTGGTGGTCCCGCACAAAATATACAGTGGGTTTTCCTCGAAGACAGAGTAGTCTTTAGAATGAAGTAGCCCTTGCAGCAGAAAATGCTGAGTGCTCACTTCGTGTTCATCATTACCTGTTAATATGGTTAATATTTACTCTGCCTTGAATCCCCATTGCCTAATACTAGCTGAATACTGGAGTTCCAGTGGGTTATGGTGTCATTAAAATATTTCTAGTAATAACATTTGTTAGCTTGGCATATAGTATAATACGTGTTGCTTAAGGGACTGAATTAAACTAGAACCAAAGATAGGCCTAAGCTAATTTAAAAGTATACATACAGTGACATCTGCAAATTTAAACTGAGCTGAACTGATTTACAAGGATGCTGAATGGCCGTGGTCAGATGTGCCTGTGGAGATCAGAAGAGAAGCAGTGTGAGAGTCATTGTCCCTTAGCGGGTTTGTCATGCCCTGCAGTCTGAGATGTATTGATGTAAACTGTGAATTTACAGTAAAGTTAGAAATGGCTTAACTCTGCCACTGCTGAAGGTATGTGAAAGCACTTTGCTGTTTCAATACAAAATAGCATTCACATTTTTACAACATTTCTTTTGGCTTGCAGCATAGCTAAGGCAAGCGCCCTCCTTGCCCTTCAAATGTGCTTGTAGTGCTGTTTCATAGCTGAGAATGAGCCAAGCTGTGGCAGACTGATCTGGGTTAAAAACTGTTGGGGAGGGGAGCTACTTAAGCCAGCACCGCTGTTGAAAGAAATGCTCAGCAAATTATACCCTAGTAGTAATTCCTGGTGGAGGATAGGAAGCTCTCAACATAGCAGGCTTGTAGACTTTATTTTTTTTTAGTGGCTTGCCTTTGGAGGGTTTTGAGATTTTTTTTTGTTTCTTTTAACTGGTGCAATTTATTACCAAAGATAGACTAGTCTATAGGTCTAGTCAATTTATTGGTGTTTCTGCCCGTGGGGAGAAAATCTGACTAGTTTAGGCAAAACAGCCAAGATTCAGACTGAAAGTTTCCAGTGGCTTCACATGCCAGTGAGCACTCAGCACGTTTTGCGTGTGTGTGTGTGTGTGTGTGTGTGTGCGCGCACAGCAAGAAGACTAGCTCCACAAGCTTGGCTTTGTGAGGGCAGTGGTAAAGCAAGGCCACCTGTACAGCAGCACTGTGCATTCCCTTCTGCCTTTATGCAGTGCATCCATGAAAAGCTAAGCACAAACATGGCAGAACTTGAAATACAATGAGAGGAGCAAATGCTAATGCAGCCAGGCTCAATGCCCTAGACCTGCCCTGGTGCTGCTGCTGTGCTTTCTGGTTGTCTTTCTGTTGTGGGTTGTGTCTTCCCACTATAGCGTCTGCCTCTCCTTGGACTTCTGCTGTTTCAGTGCACCAAACCAAGAGACAAACTGGCATAACAGGAAAAAAGACAGTAATAGTGTTTGGGGGTTTATTGTTTGGATTATTGCACCAAAATGGTTTTCCTGAATGGTCTGTGAGTGGCAAGGTGCGTGGGAGAATGAAGAGGTGTACGGGGAAGAGACTGTGGCACAGGGAGGATGAGCAGTTTGAAAGCCCTTGGCTGTCAAGGCATAGCAGCCAGTCAAATGCCTTTTTAACATCTTTTTAACATTCCTGTTTTTGTTTGAATCCTCTGTAATACCATTAAAAAGAGGTCCCACAGGATGCTGGCTGAACAGGTAAAGCTGTCCAAAGATGTCCGTGCCATTAGGCCTGCCTCCCTTGGCCGAGTGGGCATTGACTGCGTTGCCAGCATCACTGAAATGCTTCAGAGCAAGAAGAACTCTTTGCCTCGCTCTTGCTTAGAGTCCCTGCCACCTCCTTTTCTCCAAGGTTTGTGTGTTTGTTTATTCATTTATTTTTAACTCCGACCAGGCCAGTGTCCATAGGTCGACCCACCCATCCCAAGAGTTGTTCTAGCACAACAAGGGGAGGCAGGACTAGGGCAGGAATGAGCAGCCCCAAGTTTCAGGGAAGGACAGAAGCTTTGGTGCCTTTGTAGAAGACGATGTCCTTTATGAAGTGCAAGGCGTTTCTGCCCTCTGGAGTTACCCTGCGTGCCCTTGAGTCACTGAGTCAGCCTAGTGTGAAGGGGCAGGTACCTTTCAGGCACCCAGCCGAGAAAGCCCTGAGGCCTAGGGCTGCCGAGGGATGAGGGCGTCTGCCCTCTTCTGCCCATCCCTTCCTTGTGTGTTGGACTTTGCTCCCCAGCCCAGTCCAGCTCGCTTTCTTGAACTAGTTCTAATATTGCTGGTGGCTTCACAGAGCCCATCCAGTTTAACCTGGCAGAAAAATGCCCACTTCTGCTTTGCAGTTGGTCTTGTGCTGGTTTAGGGGACTTGCGGGAGCAGTAGCAGGAGTGTGAACAAGTAGCTGTGGGGAAGGAGCTTTCTTGTGGCCTCAGGCTGGGGCGATAGCTTGAGTGAATCACTGAGCTGCAGCCTGAGGGCAGCCACGCTCTGAGATGGGGCTGAGAGTGGCAGTGCCGGCCCCAGGGTGCAACGTGGAGCCTTCAGACTGGGCCTTGGGGGCCAGAGGGGCCGGGAGGGCCTCCACAGGCTGCTGCCCCTCCGAGGCCCTCCCAGCTGCCCACGGGTGACTGCGAGGACTCCCACGTGCCGCAGAGCCCACACTGAGGCAGTGTTTTTTATTTGCTTATCTGCATGTAATATATGTGAATATTGAAGAAAATTAAAGTCCATTAGAAAGTAGCATTTTCCATTTTCTTCTGTTGTAAGCCTAGCTTGAAAAATAACAAATTCAGAGAGATGCTTGATTTTCTTTTATGTTCTCAAAAAAGGTTTTAGTATTATTTACAGTTCCCATAATTTGGGCCAGATTTCCCTGATTGCCTGCAGGTTAGGGCAAAAAGGACTCGTGGGCGCCGTGTATGCTCACTCTGGGAGCTGACAGTAGTCTGAATGCAGGGAGGAACTCTAATGGTGCTAGGAGTGTGTCTGGGCAATAGGAGTATATCTGTTAGTGAAGGGATGCAGCATAACTAGCAACTGTCCAGGTCTGTCTGAATCCTTGTTGATTGAAATAGCTCGACTTTGTTTTTCCACCCCTCAGGCTGACTCTTGCTTCTAGAGTAGGCTGAGAGTCTCTTATTAAATGAGCAGATATGAGTTGATTTTATGTTTACTTGTGGGATTCAGATGAGCTGTGAATTATAGTGCGGACTGCAAGAGGAGTTAGGCCATGAAGATCAGGGAAATGCTGGTTGATTTTTATGGTTATGCAGAATATCAGATTGGTGTATCTGTATCCTCAAAGGGGTATGTTTGTGCACCCTCAGAGTGAGTTTCTTTCTTGGTTAGAGATTTCCATGCTGCTTAAAAAACTAATTTCTAATTTGAAGCCAAGTTCGTGCCTAGTTAGGGGAAGTTGACCAAGCAGCCACACTGGTTGACTTTACAAACTGTGTAGATTAAGAAAATGAAATGAAAGAAAAGGTCCCCCACAGGATGCAGTGCCCTAGGAGGGGGCTGAAGGAAAGCAGTGTTAAGGACTTCTCATGCCCAGGACTGGCAAACATTATATTTGGGGAAAAAATAAACATGTCTCCTTGCTACCCCATCTAGGATGATGTAGGTTGCTCAATCAGAGCTATTTCCAGGGTCTAGCCCAGAATTAATATTTCAGAACACTATAGCAGTACAGCTAGTCTTTCTGATGTAACCAGACTGGTAGAGCTAGGTGCGTACCCTGATGTATCAGATCAGTCTTATGACTTGGACAGATCCTCAGCCTTTCTTAAAAGAAATAACAGCTCCTAAAATCTAAGAAAAGGAAAACTGAAGTCACAAGCCATAAATATTGAAAGTTCAAAGAATTAATAAAAGAAATATATATGTATTTCTTTTCATTGCTACCAGTAATAGTAATAATCTCATGACCAGGAGGAAAAGAAGGAAAGTTTATGGAGGTTTTTTTTTTTTGGCAGAATCAGTGTTTCTGCTACTTGTCATTTAACTAAAAGCATCCAGGGCTTGCAGGAAAGCTGAGACTACGCTCAGCCTAACTGTCTAATAACCAAAATTGTTTCTGCTGCTGTTGTGAGCAGGGAGTTTTTGGAGGCCTGTTTAATCAATGGAGCTGTGCTGAGTACATTTATTGCAATGTTGCAAGAGCAGGCTAGGAGGTGCTTGGGAGACATGGTTCCTGGTTTTAAATTTCAGGAGTGTGTAATTGCTTAGTGCACAGATTAGAGAAAGTTTGCTTCAAATTAGGATGTTTTTTAAATTTTGTATTCTTCTCATTGGAAGTTAGTAAATATAACTAGATCAGATTCATATGAATTTATTTCTGCATAAATGCTTGCATTTTTTTTTTTTTGACTTTACAACTTACCAGGAGCCTTCCATTGCATGCAGGCAGTTGTGGAGCTGGCTGCTGTACAGCTGGAAGCCTGCGAGACAGCAGTTGTGTGAGCATTAAGTACAAATTGTATTGTTTGATGAAACTCTAGCTTTTGGCTTGCCCTTATGGAGATAATGTTGTAGAGCAGCCCAGTGGAAAAACCAAAAAAAAAGATTAGTTTGGAATTCTTCTGACTTTAACAGGCTTTTTGGGACGGTTGCTCATGTACCTGCTAGCAGGTTTTTTCCGTCCAGTGTGAGTGTTTCAGCACTTCTGTCAAAAGACTTAAGCAGCCCTCGTTTCTAGACACTTGTCCCTGTCCTGCTTCATCCCAGGAGTTATTCTAATGCTGTTTGTAGGAAACTGAATTGGAAAGTTGATCTATATTATTATAAATGGGTATTAACCCCATTAAAGTAATTTTATTGTCATTTATAATAACCCAATTCAGTTTCATGATCGAAATTGATGATCATTGAATTGATGATCAATTTCATGATCAAATTCATGATCAGTGTTGCCCCAGGAAACGCTTGTACAGACACAACTGACTATATAAAAAGAAAAGGAGTTTTCATAGGGTAAACAGTGCTAATCTAAAAGACCTTTACTCTGACCTAAATACTCATCCTTCTCACTCTTCTCAGCTACTGTGTGTGCAGCCCCTGCTCCCTCTCTTGGCCAGCTCCGCTGCTCGTCTGACTCCGCAGTGAGCCAACACAGTTTGCAAATCCAGCAGAAATGGAGCCAGCCAGTGCAGAAGACAGGTTGGAAAAAGAACAAATTGGGCAGCAGTGGCCTCTTAGACAGGCTCAGCCGCTCCTGCGAATCTTCACCTGAAACTAGGGATTACTGAGCCCGACACCACTGCCAAAATGAATTCTCGTCCAGCAGAGGCCTTATGTGAGCTTCATTTCTTAGCGCTTCTGTAACGTCGGGAGCGTGTGGCTGCTGCCTCGCTCAGCCAAAGCAGGAGAGGCAACAGTCCAAAATACCTTTATGGAGTTAGGTGATCCCCTTCGTTCCACTGTGGAGATGGCAAGGGCAGGAGGGGGTGAAAATAGGAATTGCGGCACCATCTTTCATAGGAAGAAAGGAATTCTTCTTTCATAGAATTCCATAAAGCAGGAAAGTTTTTCTGTGATTGCTCCTTTGGATTTGTTTGCCCCATCAATCCTGCGGCTTGGATCTCCCCCACCCCCTCCTACTCCTGAATTTTTGACTGCGGTCATATAGTTAGTATACAGTGTGTATTTTAGATCAAGCACAATCTGAAGAATGAGACATCAAAGATCCCATCTTCAGAAGGCAGATGGAGGGAGTTGTTCCCTCCTGAATTCTTTCCATCTTTATATGCCTTTATTAGGGTTGTTTTTCTTATTTTGCCTGTACTTAAAAATATTATCATTTAGATGATCCCTGCTAACTGTTGGTAGTAACACCCTGTTGACCTGGGCAGGGAGGGAGGCAGAAGACATTTGACAGTTCTACTATTTTTTTTCCTTTGGTCATTTTTGTTTTGTTTGGCAAACACAGGATAAACAGAGAAAACCCTACAGTGAATTCATATGGCCAGATATTCTTCAGAGTAGCAAGTGTTTGACCAAAAGAAAACTTTTTCTTTTTTTAACTCTAGACAAAAATGTAATATTTTAGGAAACTGGAAAAATAAGGAGAAAAGCTTAAAATCTCCACTTGGCAACTTTCTAGAGTCCTTTTGTCTCCAGGGCTGAGGGCTGTTGTGGTGGCTGTGAGGAGTGCTGATACACTTTTTACTTCATTTTGCAGATTTCCTCAAAATAATTTATTTCAAAACGTGGCCTGAGGGCTTCCCAGACTCGGTTTCTTTGTCGTGGCTATGCCTGGTACACAGCAGTGCCTTTCTGGACTCTGTTTTTGGCCTAAATGCTGATGCTTCCAAGAAGCCATCCCGCAGTGTAGCAGAAAGGACCATGATGGTCAAAAGGGATGAAACGAAATAGTGAAATGATCACTAGAAGTGTTTCTAATTTGTGAATGCATTATTTTCTTCATTTCTAAATCCTGTCTGTTATCTAGAATGTGGAGGTTCCCTAGCTAAATGCAGATTTATTGTGGCTAGCAGCTTGTTTATCCATCGTCTAGGCAGTTTTCCTGTTACTCACAGGAGGAAGTTTTTGTGAGTATTTTCCATTTTTGCTAACAGTGATCTTCTCCAGGGCCATAATGCATGAAGACCTTTTATCCTCAGAGGTATTTTTATCCGACATGGCCTGCATTTGAATTGTGCAGAGTCAGAAACACTGATTGCAGTGAGTGATGGGACTGCCTTAGCTCTTGGCATTGCTGTCTCTATTAGGTTGTCACTGACTTCCAAAAAGAGACACAATTTTTATAAGTTCAGTGCAGACAAGCCATTATTGCACAGTGCATGTCATCCTGGCTGTGGTTGAGGTTTAGGACATTTTTGGTCCTTGTACAGCTATTTCAGCATATGAACAGAAGAGAGAAGATCCAGTAGGATCCTTGCTAAACTTGTCTCTGCTGGAAGCTGGTCTTGATGTAATCTGCAATGCACTTTGAGCAAATGTGAAACTTGTGTGGCTTGAGGAAGTCCAAGCCTTCTTGGGATTTGGCCAAATATATGTCACAAAGTTCCTTTGAGGCCAAACAGGGAACATATTGTGGTAGCAAAATGTCTAAACCAGTAACTTGTCATTATTGTTTATTTTACATTATGTTGACACTTGTTTTGAAATTCCTCTCTGTGTAGAAATTGCCGTCTGTATTTTATGGCTTTCACCACTATATTTCAGCCTCTCACAAACGTGAGTTAATTTACCCTCCTAATGTTTGGGTTTTATAGCCGTGGTTTTATTCTCATCCATGCAAGTGCAATTTTTGGATGGCTTGTTTATTAAAAAAAAAAAAAAAAAAGATAAATGTAAATATCTAGCTTACTTAGCAACTTAGCAGTGTTGCTATTAGTAAGATCTTCAGCATTTTTGACCGTATCTGTAGTGACTCACCCAAGACATGTTTTGCAGAACTGTCTGCTTGCTACCGCAGCATCAGCTCTCTAGAAGGAACAACAGTTGTATATATAGAAAGAGGAAAAATTGGTGGAGGTGGCAGACTGTGCTTGTTCCTTTGCAGGCTGGCACGCGGGAGGAGTGAGCTTGGCAGCTCTCTGGCTGTGTCAGCTTAACCAAGTGCTCTGTGGAGGGATCTCAGCAGCGATATCTGCTCACGTACCCCTGCAGCAGGCTGTAGATTGAATTCTATGAATTAAAGTACTTCTTTAGGTAACAGCCTGCTGTTGTTTGGTGGTAAAAGTTGCCTGTACTTACCCTGTACAACCTCGCTGCAGCGTTTTGGAGCCTTTGGTTGCTCTCCTTGTCACGCTTAACAAAAACAACAGGGATTAATGGAAATTCTCTGCTCAAATACAAGGCGAGTCAAGATTTGCTGCTTTTCTTCAGCTTCATCCACAGTGTCTAGTGATTTCAATTATTTATCCATACTATGCAGTATAAAAGGAAATGCCGATTTTTAGGTATTTTCTGACCTTGAGTTACATAATTTCCAGTTAACTCAAGGTAGTTAAGAGTCCTCTGAATGCTGGGGAAGTTACTGCCTTACTGCTTTGTTCTAGAATTCAGATATTTGCTCTTTAATCCTGGGTTCAGCCTTGGGAAAAAAAATCACCTGTTTATGGCCTGTTGTGAGAGATCTCTGGCAAAACGGAGCCTGCCCTTTGAAGTGCTCGTTTGCAAACACCACTCTGGTCTCTTTGATGTTAGATAGAGGCAGCACCGATTCGCAGTTCGCTTGCCGCTTAACCAAAACCAGTACCCGGATGAAAAGCAGCTGGTTGAAAAGCTGGGTTCAGAAATGATGTGATTTTTTGCTGGTGCTTTATGGTAAAGGCTGTGGCTTGGATCTACACATGCTTGTTGGGAGATGACAAAACTCATTTGCTCTTGTAAGAAATACAGTTTAGCAGCAAGGAGCACTGTTTTGGCAGAAGCACTGAAGGGACAAGTTGGGATCTCCTACTGGGGGAAATGCTTTGAACTTTTTGGCTTCTAAAGCCATGTTAAGGGTGATTATTTCCCCTTCCCAAGGCTGTCCGATGCGTTGTGATCCTTTGGTTTCCTTGACATTGCTGGGTATCTAGTTGTGGGAGCAAAAAGCAAAGCCACAATATGCAACAAAAAGGTCCTGTTACTTTTCTAAATGTGGCCAGGCTGATGTCCCTCCTGTGCTAGGAGAGACCTGTCCCCTCTGTATCTTCAGAAGCCACAGCTAGTGCTTTAAAATGGTTTCAAATCCCTGCTGCCTGCTGTGGTCTGTGCGGCTTCTCCCGGCGGATACGGAGGCCGGCCCCAGCGCTGCCCTCCCCGAGGCTGCTCCTTCCTCCTCCTGAGGCCTCCCCTGCCCCATCTGACAGCAGCGACTTTCCATGAGGGAGCCTTTCCACTGGAAAGAAGGAATTGTCAAGCCGCAGGAAGAGGTGTGACACGTGGGCCGTCATTTACAGGGATGTGAAGCTGAGAGCTGTTCCCTCAGTAGATAAGAATGGCCAGGGATTTTAGCAGTTTCAAAACAGATCTAAACATAGCCCTGCTGAAAGCCTCGCAAAGATGCCAATCTTTTGGATGGAACAGGATTCTCAAGGGGATGTTCACTTTGCATTCCTCCCTCTGAAGCTCCTCTCCGTGGCTGAAACAGCAGCCATATGGAAAGGGGAATACACGCTCTCGTGTGTATGCAAATCCTGTGTATTGGGCCTAGGAAAAGAGATACTTTAATGTGAAATGAGATAGGAGCGTCACGCAGGCTGTGTAGAAAGCTCTGTGTTGCTTTCCATGCAGAAACAGCATGGAAATTGCAAGGGAGAAGGAGTTCTTCCTGTACCAAAAATGTATAAAATAAAAAAAATCTAACTAGTGACATTTGGGAATTCTGAGGTCAGGCTTGGATCAGCTATTGGAGAGCCTGGAGGCCTGGAGCTCCTGTGGGCTGAACAGCAAAATCAAAGGGAGCAGTATGGGAGAAGAGGAGAGGAGGAAAGAGGGACCTGCCTGTTTTCCCTTGAGGCAGTGGTTTGTTCCGTGTGGAGATGCAGCCGGAGAAACCCGTGTCAGGCAGATTTGGGAGACACAGGAGGGGTTAAGTAACAGAGTCAGCTTTTTTCCCTCCTACCTTTAAGTGATGTTTTTTAAAAGTTACTTATTTATCTTGGATGCCATTGTCATCATTCAGTCTCTTCACTTCAGCTTTCTTAGCAGCACAATCAGCAGTCCTGCAGCTGGTTATTAGTGGGAGGATGATTGCAAATAATGATCAATGGACTGCGGCTTTCAGATGCTCTTATTTCCCCTATTCCCCTTAATATTTGGCTTCCTGTTTCCTCAATATAGTAAGAAGATGCTGTAGCTTTTAATCTACTGATGACCATGGCCAGTACTGCATATTTTGGGGAGAAATGCAGGAGAAAAAACAAGTCACATGGCTGTGGTACCTTAAATCTCTTTCCACGAGTAGGCTAGGTTAGGTGTATGGCTTGGCTCTTCAAGTCCAAATCAATAAGTATCTTCTTTTTCAGCTGCTCATTATCTTTCTCAAGGAGGTTGGGTCAGCCCTTGGGCCTTGGCATGCCCATGGATGTGAATTTAAGAGCCCCTTGGCTAGTGGGTGAGTTCACATGTTTTGTTGGAAGAAGACTGTACTGCAGCACAGTCACAGGCTGTGGAACTGTGTGAGGTGCCTTGGAGCCATTGAGTAAATGCAACGTGATGGGTAAAAAGCCAGGATGAAATTCTTTAGCTCCCTTTGAAGTCAATGGAAAACTTGTCACTGTCTTGCAAAGGTCAGGATTTGGGTCTGTGCTGGTCACAGCTAAACAAGAACTTTCAGCTGCGCTGACAACTCTGACATCAGTATTAGTGATGGAGGCTGGAACTAAAGAAAGGACTTTGTCAGACGATTGACCACATGTCGTAGCAACGAGGCAGCAAACAGTTAATGTGTAAACCTTTTATTTGTTTATTTTACCAAAGGCTACTTCTATGCAAAACCTTACTAACCTAGATGCCTGGGAATTCTTAATGATTAAGAAAAACAGGTTTTAGAAAAATCTATATTTGTTTTTTCCTCTGTTAACTTTTTCTTCTGCTTTTTTTCCTAATAGAATTTAAAATGAGAATTTAAAGCAACATATGTATTTGAGATGAATTTCAAATGTACTTTCTTCTACCAGATACTGAATTGTTTTCTTTCAGAGAACATTGTTAGCAAATTGCTGCCTTTTATTGTGTGTCTATAGTGGAATTTTATGAATCTAGTATGACATGTGTGTGTTTATATATATATGTGTGTGTGTGTGTGTATATATATATATGTGTGTGTGTGTTTGTATATGTAAGTAAATAGTACAGATGTTTTAAAGGGTATCTCCTCACGTGGAAGTTTCTAAATTTTGCAGACGATATCAGAAATTGCAGAAGATAATGAAGCCCTGGTAAGAACCTGATTGGATCATCACCCTGTACGCTTTCCTCTTCTTTTTGCATGACTGACTTCAGGTCCTTGCACTGATCTTCTAGTATAAATACATTTGTGCTTATTCATTCAGCCAGTCTTCAACTCTGTTTCCTGCTCTTTGATACCTGTTAAAATTTTCTAATGGAGCCTTTTCTGCTTTGCTTGTGGAATGTGTGCCTCATTTCTGTAGCTGCTGCAGGGGCTTCTGATATTTCCTACGTAAGGCTTTTTACCAACTTGAGCAAGTAAATCATTTCCCTGCCTTCCCCACCTCCCCTCTCCTTAAATCTCTCTTGGCACACATGATTGATTGTAGGCAGTTTTAACTATTGATGTTAGTGGCATAACGGTAAGAATCATCATGCCAATTTGAATTCTTACTATTTGCTGCTCCCAATTAATGCTAGTGGTTTTTGAGAAGTGCATAAAGGAAGACTGCCATGTAGTGGCAGAAAGTTTTGGGGCGTGCTTACTGCCCGCATGGGACTCCTCTGTGTGCCTGAAGCCAGGCACACGCTTCGTGGGCTCTGCTAAATTGAGACCCCAACAGGTATTCGAATCTCTTGACTGGCTTGCAAATGTGAGATGTCAAGTAGAGCTAAAAGCCAAAGGAGCAAAAGAATAATTCATCAATTAACCGTGCATCCGTCGCT
>JAVCKT010026885.1:7706-28483 GCA_032273925.1 Rhynchotus rufescens | reverse complement strand
AAGGGTTTTTGCTGGAATTTGCCACTTTTTTATTAATTAAAAAAAAAAAAAAAAAAAAACCACCAACACCTGCTCATGGGGCACAAGAAAACCTTAGTTTCATGGTGAGGGCTTACTGCTGCAACACAGAACACTGAAAAGGGTGTGATATTTTTCCACCTGGCTTTGCATTTGTGCATCTCATTAATGTATTAACAGGGAACAGGAAGTCAAAGGGTTTGCTTGGTTATCTCTCAGTTCTTGTAAAAGACCTGAAAAACATCTATCTACACATGGCAGTAAATGGAGGGGTTTAAGTAACAGAATATATTTAAGTTTGCAGAAAAAAAAACAATCCCAAAGAGCAAGCAAATGCTCAAGAGCCTACGCTCTAAACCCATGCAAATTGCAGATCAATAATTTGAGAATGAAACAAGTTGCTGTACAAATTCAGCAGTTACTACTTGATTAAATGGTTAAAATGCTGCAATAATGTATAGTTCAATGCTTGCTTTAATCAAACAACATGGTATTTGCAGTGTCTTCAGACAGTCCTAAAGGTGTATGTTGATTTATTTTTCACTTGCTTTCTTCTTTTTATGGAATGCTTAAAAAAATAAAGAGAGGCTCAGTCCTGTGACATTCACTGTGACAGGGATATTCCTTCCTCCTGGCCTGAATCTTGTTCGGTCATTTATGCTGGTCTCAACTGGCTAACAAAATGCTGTCCATCAGATTTGAAGGCATCTCCCATCCCCAATGCCATTCGATTGCAGTTCTTTAAGAAGCCTCAGTCCATGGAGCCGATTTACAGCCGATTCCCACCGATTCATGGACTTTGGATCTCTCCCAGGGGAGAGGGCAGTGGAGAATCAGGCACTAAGCGAGTACTTTGACTGCATGAAAGGGTGACAGGGACCGCTTTTGAAGTGGTAGCTATTGTTATGCTAAAACCCAAAATTAAAAGAAAGGGCGAGATCGCTTATCCCAACAGTTCTAATCCTTTCCATTTCTACATTAACTTGTCCTTGCAATAGAAAGCAATTTGCACAATTAACAGGACATGTGACAATGAAAGTAATTTCAGTTCAGCTCCAAGTTCATGAAAGCTGCCCATAGAAGAGGAGGAAAAAAAAATAGAGAGAAATAAGGAAAATAAAATCTGCTTCTCAAGCTAACAACATTAATATCCTGTCCCTGTTCAAAAATGAGCATGGGGCTTTCAATCCAACCGACTATCAAACGTTTCCTGAACAGGCAATTTAGGATCTTTACAGCAAAGTTCACTCCTTAGTGTCTAGCCTACAACATTCCCAGCACTGCTCTGATCTAGCTGAGCTAAGGATCAAATTTAAGCTTGGAAGTTAATTATTTACTGCACACCTTCATGAAGCAGAGTAAAATTCGTCTGAACTCCCTTTGGGCAGTCAATGAGTTTGGGACACAATTCCCTGATCCCAAGGAGGAGCTGTGGGAACAAACCGTTCATGATCCCACAGCAGCTCTGGCTACTACTCTTAAACATTTCATCATTTTTTGGTTACAGCCTCATTTTCTACCTGCCCTTTCCTGTTGCTGTCAAGGATTTATACAAGCAGAGGAAAATGGACTCTCAGACTGAAAGTACAATCACAACTATATTTTAAGTAGCACATATTTGGGTTAGTTTGCTTGTTTAGAAGAAATTTACCAGAATGAAAAGAAAAAACAAACTCATTATTTTAGCATCTTTTCTGCTAAAATTTACAGACACTACTAGTAAAGACAGTAAAAATAAAAATCCTTTCTTGTTCAAGGAATAGGTACAAACAACTACATTTTCAGCTTTTCAGCTAAAAAGGCAATAAAGAAAAGCCCATCCTTTATTTAAACGCTGCAGCATTGGCCTCAGCTTCCACTGCCCAGCACATGAGATGCCCTTTCCCAGTTTCTTGGCACATTAGGAGCATCCCACCTGGCCGTCCCAGTCTTGCTATGCATCGTATGACATGGAAGAGGCCAAGGCATGGGATTTCAGGAGAGATCCTGAGCCCAACACCACATTCTGGGGCAATCCTGGCCCCTCTTCCTGCTGCTTCCATCAGAATGCTTGAGAACCACATACTTGCATTTAGGATCAATCAACTGCTTGTGGGAAGAAAATACTCTCTGCTTTACAGACCATACACCATATGAGCACCAAAGACCACACATACTCTAGACATTTCCTTTCCAAATGATATATGTGTGAATGCATTCCAGCTTTAAAGAACTTCCCTGTGCCTAAGGTAAAATATTGTACCTGAAAGCCATCAATTCTGTCCAGGAGACAAACTAGCTTAATTAACAAAACAATGAACTGCCTCTTAAAGAAAGCTGAGAGTCACATACGAGTTGTGCATGTGGCAGAAAATGATTAAAGATCATTTTACAGGCACAATAACTTCACACTTGGAAGGCACTTATTGCTCAAATTGCTCCTCACATTAGAGAACCTTTGCTGCTCAGACTAAGTCTGCAATGGAGCAAAATGAAATGGTTAAATTAAGGTGGAAAAAGTACCATCACTTTGGTACAGAATTGGTTTAAAGCATGTCTCAAAGTTACAGCACTGAAAGTCACCAGCACAAGTTCCCATGGAACTGGCCCATGGAAGTCATCCCGACTCTGTCAAGGGTGGCCACTTTGCTCAAGGGTGTCTCAATGTTTCACCCAGCAGACGGGTACTCGAGCCAGGCTGTGGGTCCAAGGACACGGTGGCATTTCGGCACACCAGGAAAACTGCCAGGGATGGCACATCCTGCCATGCAGCCTCAGTGCTGCTTGACTCCATTCTCCTGCAGAGCTCTGGAGGCTGTGCTTACTGAACCTTAGGTTCTCAAGGAGATGCAGACTCCCACGCTTGTTTGCTCACTCTTAACGCATCTTGTGCTCAATCTCAGTTGTAAATAATTCATAAGCATTGCCTTAGTCACCAAGCAGCGGTACTACGAAGGCTCAGGTAGTGTGGGAGACCATACTGAGGGAATTTGACTGTGCAAAATGGTCAATTTGTGGCATCAAAATCCCCAGTGTGACTTCTGAAGCAGACTAATGCCTCTTCTTCCTCACAGAAAGAGCTGCCCCATCACAAGAGCTGAATGGGCAAGTCCACAGCGAGATCATCACAGCAAGTGACTTCTGAATTATTTTGGATGAACAAGTCATCTTCTGTTCAGGAGCCTTAGTAATAAGAGATTTCTTAGTAAACGGAGATTTCTGAAAGATGCCTTTGCAGAGGCTTAAGGAGTGAAACAAAAGCCATGGCAACTGACAGCTTTTCATTGCCACCTCTTAAAATCATGTCTGCAAAAGTTCCTGGTGCAAAAATGTTTTCTTGTTTTGATTGACAAACTTAGCGCTGCCACATGGGGTGTGAAGGCAATACAGACTTCACAGCTTTTATCTTCTCTACTGAAACACGAGGGGAAAAAAAACTATAGCACACAAATGGAGCAAGGCCAAACATTACTTCAGACTAACAGATCCATCTTTTACAAAACACATCATATCTCCAGCAGAAAGAAACACAGTGCAGACCATGTCCTAGTGATCACAAAAATCTCACCTCTCAGGTAATTAGAAGCTTTACCTTTATATTAGGTGTAAAAAAAACCCAACCAACCCAAAAAAATCCAACCAAACAAGAAATCCAACACTGTTCCTAATTTTGCATTAGGTGCAGAGGCATTATGGCATTTAGTCCTAGGGATGACTGGATCATAAGTGCACTATCATCTACAATTAAGTCTAGTGGTACCTCAAACCAAGACAGGTACCAAGTCAAGGAGAATAAAAGGGAGATCACTACATCTCTGTATTAATACTCAGCAAAAGATGAGAAAAAAGATTCCCATTAGTAAGAAAGAAACTTTGCCTAACAGTTGCCCACAGGAAGAGAGTGTTGTTAATGTCAATACGGACATATGGGAAGACAAGCCACAGAGTCAGTCTGTTTATTTTTGTTTGTGTGTGACGCAGGATGCAGATGGAAACTGCCAATGTGAAGCCTAACTGCCTGTCCCAACTGCCCTTCTTCAGCACACATCCATACAGACACTGTAAAAATAGCTGCAAAATTGCAAGTACACTCACTCTGATTGCAGGAGAATAATTAAACTATGTTTACTTACCATGACCAAGTTGCAAGAAATAATTAAACTAATCTTCATTTAGCCACAGTGTTCCACCATTACAAAATTAGCCTTTCTTACAGATGGATGACTAATACAACATTTTCAGTAACAACCTGCCCTCCCCATCCCCACGTACACACCTTGCTTGTAACACAGGAAGAAATTTTTAGAAGAAAACTGCAATTATGGGATCTGTATGATTGCGACTAATTATTTTTTTAACTGAAGCCATTGTAAAGGTGTATTGCACTTGACAATACTATAGTTAGAGCACACACATTACAGCCTGTTCCTTTTCCCAGATTGGTACAGGAAAGGCTTGTGTTTGACATCCCAGGCCATCTGACTAAGGACTAGTTCGTGTGCTCTTACCTCAGTAGGAAGCCAGAAATAGAGTTAATTGCATTAGCATACGGACTCGTGACGCAACTTTCTCATTTGCTGTATCGGGAGGGAAGGAAACCTGAAATAATTGCTATCTGACAATGAACGACGGACGATTCACTTCCTTAAAAACGTGACATTTCTTTGAGGGAAAGATAGAAGTCAATGTGTTACCCTGAGGCCAAAAGTAAATCTAACAGCTTAAACAGACCTTTGAGTGAGCTCAAGGATTGCTCAACCTGTAAGCAAGTGCTTGGGAAACCTCCCTGCAGACCCAGTAGGATGCCTGGAGAATCACACAGAAACCAGACACCCAGGAAGCCAAATACTGCTGCATTAAGGACTTCTGGGCCCAAGACAGACCACAATTGGATGCAAGACAAGCAATCCAGCAGAAATAGCAAAATTTAAAAAGTACTCTAGACCAACAACTTAATTCCAACAGATCTGGGATTTCACTATGAGAACAAGAGTACAAAAAATTGGGTCTCATGAAAGATTCATTAGATATTTCTGCCATCTCTTAAAAGTTTTATGAAATAAGACTATGGCACATATACATTACCTGCAGAACAAGTATGGCTTGTTTGCCTCTGGCCCACTTGGCCATGCTGAGCCCTGCATATCCCCATTGCACTTCTAACATCAGGAATACAACCCAAACCAGAGCCGCAGTAGAAGCAAAATCCACCCGTACCACCGTGAGATTACATTATGTGAAAACAGACGAGGTCAGGCTTTAGCCATGCTGTCCGACTCCCAGAAAATCCACTCCCAGGTCCTTCACGGTCATAACATGGATAACACATTAACAAACCCAGCCCCAAACTGGCTGCAATGGTGCTGTTACTGCACAGAGATGGGATTGTACAAAACAAGCTGGTGGCACCAGGACTGTAGTTTCTCAAGGCAGAGGGACAGCGGCCCCCAGTTCTGGTGACTGCTCAGTGTCACCTTTGGCGGGAAGAGACGTTAACGCTCCTTTGAAAGTGTAACCTATTACCAATTACTCATTAATGTAACCTAAAAAAAAGATAGACTACTTCCCCCTCCGCCACCCCTGAGTAAGCAGACTTCTTTAACAGATTACAGCTAAATGCCCTGTTAGGAACTGCAAAGACTTTTTTTTGATGCTGGTTTCTAGCAGATCCTGGAAATCCAACCTTGGAGGCCACGTCCAACAGCCGCTTGCATTGACAGAGCTTGGCTGGCCTTGGAAAGCAACGTCCACAGACAAGTCACCAGCTCTCCCGTCTCCCCAAATGTCTGGGCAAGGTGCAGGTAGGATCTGCTCCATCCTGCTCAGAGCAAAGAGTGGCTCAGCAACTGCTCCCACCACAGAGGAAACTGCTGGAAGGCCTCTTTGCTGGCTACAACCCTCTGGCTTGCCTCCAACAAATGGAAAAAGCTCTAATCATCTTCCTACTAGTTTGGCACCATCAGAGTGTTTTTGCTGCTTATGCATGAGCAGATTTGCCTGGGGTGGAGAGTCCTCCTTTAAGTACCTTCATTAGGGAGCCATGCCCTTGAGCAAGATTCTCAAATTCAGCCCCAAAAGCCCTGTTTGAGATGAGCACCAGAACAGGTAGGGCTTATGTGCAGAGACATGGTAACTGCTGGCTTCATATAGGTATATGTTTTTATACACACACATATATACATATATATACACACACACATACACATATACATATGTCCCCCCTCAATTTATTTGTCTCAGGGTCCCAGGTAGGAAAAAGAACTATGGAAAATGAGGCAAAAGCAGCATTGGAGGCTGGAGGAAACAGGGAGGTATTTAACTAATGAAGCTGGAAGAAAAGCAAAGCAAAACAGAGAAAGCACAAATCAAGACTGCAGGAATGAGAACACAGTGGGAACAAAAGAAAAGCAGCCCAAAAGAGCTCATTCAGTAATCCTGGAAGAGGGACACAGTCAAAGCTACAGGAATTTGCAAAGTTTGGAGTAATAAAATAGCTGAGCACACAGCAAAACCAGAGAGGCGGGAAGACTGGAATGCCCAACTCCTGTACTTGCACCCACTGCCACAGGGCACCTGCAGCTCAGTGGGTTGTCTCAGAGCAAGAGATGGACAACAGGCAGAATTACCCTCTAAAGTTTTGCAAAAGGCTAACGTTGTTAAGAAAACCCCAAAACACAAGAACAAAAGGGTTCAAGAGAAGCAAAAGACAAAAGTCTGTGTGTAAACACTGATTGCAATAACGCAGAGAAGCATCAGAAACATGGGGGTGGAGGCAGAAGAGGTAGCAAAAGGACACAAGGAGAAAAACCAAACCAAACAACATTAAAAACAAAACAACAACAAAAAAAACACAGCGAATGGAACAAAAACAGACCAGAACTGAAGGCTGTTCAGGACCTGTTACAGGACCAAGATGGTTTATGAACAGGTAGGTTCCCCCAAGTCCAACACACTTGAGTGAAACCATCAATCACTCAAGAAAAAACACTTCAATGACAGACACGGGTTACAAATAAAAACATGGAGATACAAGAACAGTCAAGGACCTGGTTTGAAGACTGGAGACGGACAGGTAAAACAATAAACATGCGACCCAGGGGCAGGAAGCTTTAAGGAACGGAATAAGTGGTGGCCTGAAGTGGCTTGATTAGATGACAATTGGGGGCAGCTTCCTGTTTGCAGCTGGAGGGGGATGTCTCCTTGTAAGGCCAAAACTTAGGGCCTTCAGGTAGAAAGCGATGGGTTGGTCTTGCCAGCCCTGCTCTTGGCAGCAGGTCAAGTTGGCCAAGAGAGCCACTTCTGCTGATCTTCCCTTAGGGACAGGCCAGAGCAGAGCAGAGGGCAGAGCCGTCCATCCCACTGCAAGATGCGCTCACGCTCTTTATCATCGGATTCAGGTTGTTCCTCTGCAGAGCTCAGGAAAACTCAATTCTCGGGCCCTGCAATGAGCAACTTCCTTTTTTTTCTTTTTTTAGGACCAAAATTTCTTTTCTCTTCCTCCTCCACCTCAAAAAAGCGGATATTAATAATTTGGATCGGAAGAGCTTGCTATCTCGAAGCAATGGGTGGTAGCAGCACGGCACCTAATGACATCACGCAGCTGGCCTGGCCAAGTCCTCATCCTGTCAGTGCTATTCAGTCAAACACAACTAATTATTCTGCCAGGTTCCTCAGCGAGGCCAGATGACAAATTGATTCACGGTAGTAACGAAAAGAAGGGAAAGAGGAGAAATTGCACCATTTCCTATGACTGAAACTACATTACCCCTTACCCCAAGGAAAACTTTGTTAAAGGGTTTTATTACCACTGTTGAGCTATATACCAGAAGGCTGAAGCACATTGCCAGGAGACCTTTGTGTTATGCTATAAAAGCTTATGTGCAGAGCACAGCTTGCATTCAATATCCATTAGCACTCCAGAGGAGAAAGATTTTTTTTCCAGAACATCTGCAGAACCTCTCATATATCAGCACATCAAAACACAGTTATCAGAAACTGCTAATTAAAACTTAACTCGAGTCAAAAGGATGACTATTTTTTCCAAGCTGACCTACTAAAGGTGAAAACTAAAAATAACAAGAGAGGCCACTGGAAATGAGAACTTTTACTGGATCTACCAGTTAATTCACAAGGGAAACTCAAGAAGCCTAGGATTACGTCATTGGGGTAAGGAAACACCGCTGTTGTTTATTAATCACTTCCAGGAAGAACGCTATCAGAAAGACATTCTCCACAGCACACTGCCTGCAACGAGCTCTCCCTGCCCTGCTCACTGCAGGGTGGGTACTGGAGACTTCCCGAGCTTTGAATTACCACTTGGAGCCAACATTACCTCTTGCCAGGAACTCACAATGGAAAAACACCTTTTCTCACGTTGTTGGGACAAAAAGCTGGATCCACACAACACCCTATGACTACAACAAACTCCCAAATTCTCACGAAACCATCCCTTCTTCTCAGGCAAAAAGTGACACATGTGGCCTGTCCAAAACAATAAGCTTTGCTAGATTTTTTTTGTTTTCCCCTATGATCCAAAGCCACAAACTCTGTTCTTTCTAACAGGAGGGGAGAAGGTAACCTTCAGCTTTTCCCCAAGGTCCCCTGTACCTCCTCCCTAAATGAGGTGACCAAAACTCACTCACAAGCATGCACACCCAGGCAGTATTCCCCATCAAAAACTGGAAAAGGGGTGTATATTCAGGCAGTGGAGGACAAATAAGGCTACTTGGAATGATTAAACCCTTATTCAAGAGGCTAGACCTCTTCTCTCCAACACATAGAATCATAACGGTTGGAAAAGACTTTCAAGACCATCAAGTTCAACTGTAAACCCACTACTACCATGCCTGGTAAACCATGTCCCTATAACTGATCTACATGAGAGGCAACTGAGAAGAAAAAGGAAGCACTAAAGACGATCAAGAGGCACTGTTTGTTGGAAAAGAGGAGATATACATAGTGTGGGAAGTACAGTGGACAGAGTAATATTATTGTGAATCATGAAGAATAGGACCCTAAATGGACACTCCGATACACATAACAGGGTAAAACACAAGGGGCTGTTATAACTGCACAGTGCAAAGTCCACAGCTGATCGTCAGAGCCCTCCCAGCTACCTTGGATTCAATGGGTCCCGTGATCTGCTGCTCCGTTCCTCCAAGGGCTACTGATGAAATGTGCCAGATTCCGTGTTTCTTTCCAACTGTTCTGAGTCTCCTGCATCTGATCTCAAAGGGAGCAGAAACAGCTGGAAGAGAGAAACCAGAATGGCATAGTCCAGCAGCAACCCTTGGAAGAGCAAACAATGACAGCCTGGTGAGAGGCTCCGTGGCCTCCAGTACGCACATGTGCGTGTGGACATGTGTCACATGTCTCACATCAGAGCATCTTCTGACTTAGCACATCGTGTCACTGGTGCAAACTGAACAGACGGATGGCTCTGCAGCACAGCCGTGATCCACGGCCACAGGTGCCCAATGAGCCACACGTGCTAAACGCAGCCTGCAGTTTGCACTGTGCTTCTCCTCAATGACACCTTTGCTTCTCCTCAATGACACCTTTGCATCCTCAGTCACTCCACCTGCTTGCAGCACAACGGTGGCTCTCAGCCCACGCAAAGGAGGCCCATCAGGATCTACTCTGTTTAGAGATATTTTTGTTTAAGCTCCTGTAGATCTAGCTGCAGGCCAAAAGAGGAAGGTGGAACAGCAGGTGAAACTGGAGACCTAAAGAATAAGCTTCTTCAGAGAGAGCTTGGGTATTTGCTGCCAAAGGAGAGGATTAATTGTGAAAAATCAGGAAGTCAACTAAGCAGAGAGCAGCAGGAGGCCACTTCAGATAACAGGGGCACTAGGAGCAGGGCTATTGCTCATTGAGACATGGGAAGGGGAGATAAAAAGGCTCAAGCTCTTTCATATGTGCAAGGACTTGGATAGGGAGTGAAGAGGTCAGGGAGACAGCACTAGTGCAAGGAAGGTCACAGGAAAAAAAAAAAAAAAAAGGTCTTGAAAATGAACTCTGGAAAGTGGTTAAAGGGGGGAGAGCTGTCAGCGTTGGTGTTAGTACCTTCTTATTTGCCCTAGAAAGAAACAAGTCATTGCAACTCTCCGTCAGCTTTGGGGAGGAAGGACTGGAGGTACAGAGTACAGAAAGGCCAAGTCAGCCGATGCCATCAAGATGACAGAGTTTCAGACAAGGGGCAAATGAAATTAGGATGTTGCAGAATTACGATTAGGAGAAGACAGAAAGCAAATGTGAGGATCCATGAGCTATTCAAGAGTA
Organism: Rhynchotus rufescens; assembly: GCA_032273925.1. Classification (NCBI taxonomy): domain Eukaryota; kingdom Metazoa; phylum Chordata; class Aves; order Tinamiformes; family Tinamidae; genus Rhynchotus; species Rhynchotus rufescens. Next base: position 18,205 of record JAVCKT010026885.1, on the reverse strand, counting down.
AAGAGTCCAAAGGACTTTTCACCAATCTGTGGGATGAAATGAACATTTTTCCTGAATGCAGTTTCCTTGGAAGTGGCTATTGGCAAGCAAAGGCACACCACATCTCTCACCAAGATCTCTCACCAAGACAACAGTACCATCAAGAGCCTGGTCCTAACACACATGCTACCATGTCTAGGAGTCCCTCAACATCACATCCCTGCTTGCTTTTGCCTCCAGTGAACCTAGTGACACCTCACTACAAATTAGCTCCCTTTCAAGTGCCAAATCATTAAGGGAAGTAAGATAAACAGTTACCTGGAGTATCACAAGTCTGCGTGTCCCCTGAAGAGTTGGTGTGAGGTGTTCGGTGTCTGTAGACTAGATGTGGCTTGTTGTGCTCTTCTTCATACTCCTGGTCTTCAAGTGATAGCAGCGGCTCTACAAAATAGTCTCCATCGTGAGACCTGAACGTGCCCAGCTGCAAGGCAACAGAGACAGGCGGGCGGTCAGCTGCGGGTGACGACAACTGAGGCAGCAGGACTACTCAAAACAGGGGTGTTCCCAGCGGAGGCGTGCAGCTTTCCCAAGCTTCCTCCCAGTGCCCAGCCCCTGCGAGGGCACTGCAGCACCCACGTGGGCAGCGCTGTGCCCATGCGAATGCACATAAAGTGAGTTACCAGGAGAATGAGAGGAGGACACCAGCCAGACCCCATTCCTAAGGGCATTCCTATGGTTCCTAGGCTGAGGACCAGACCACAACCAGACCACTCTGCTAGAAAGAAGGCCTGTGCTGCCACACATGTGCATGGCAGCCTGGCTCAGCCTGAGCACATGCAGAAGGGTTGAAGGATGGCATGACCACACTTGCCAAGGGGAGCACTTAGAGCTTTGGGTGCAACACACAGACAGGGCCACCATAGGATGGGCACTGCTGGGGAGCCCACAGGCACCCTTCCTATGTCCCTGGGGTTGGCTGGAAGGGCTGAGGCCAGCATGGCTAGAGTGGCCCCACTCATGCCATTCCCACGGGCCATCGGAAAGCTCTGGGGGCAGCCCTGGAGAGCTTGTTCTCACCCTGTTTAGACATTGCCAGCACTCCTGGAGCACAAGGCACCAGGACGATGGAGAGCCTCAGGGGTCGCATTGCCCCTTCCTAGACTTCCTCAGCCCCCTGGGTGCGAGGCAGGGATGTAAATGGGGTGCCCCTCGCGGCCACCTGCCCGGCTGGGGGTGCCGCTGGGTGGCGGCTTCGCCCCGAGCGGCCCGGGGCTCCTCCGACGCCGCAGCCCGACGGGCTCGTCCCAGCGGGAAGGGGCGGGGAAAGAGCCGGCCCGGCCCGGCCCGACCCGCTGCGCCCCGGGGGAAGGGGCCGGCCCCGGCCCCCTGCCCACCCTCGGCCTGCTGCTCCTCCTCCTCGCTTCCGCCCCGGCGCGCCGCCGCTCGGCCGGGCCGAGCCGAGCCGAACCGGTGCCGGGCCCGGTGCCGCCCGTGGGTCTCACCATCCCGGAGCAGAGGCTGATAACGGCTGTGTGGCGCGGGCGGGCGTTGACGTGCCCGCGGTAGAAGCAGTGCTTCACGTCGGTGTCCGCCGCCTCCGCGTACAGCCGCCGCTGCTCGGCGCCGGGCTCGCCCAGGAGGCTCACGGTGAAGAGGGGGGCGATGAAGGTCGCGCTGGCCGTCAGGTTGAAGAGGAACTGCTGGCCGAAGGCGGAGAGCCGGTAGTGCGCCTTGGAGGATGAGGAGGAGGAGGCGGCGGTGGCCGCCGTCCAGGCGTCGGGGCCCGCGCCGGCGCTCCGCCGCCTCCTCCTGAAGTGGACATCGGTGGGCAAGGGCTCGCCAAACTCATTCACCCGGGTAGGAGTCACGATCTCGTACTCGCTGAGCTTCTCCAGCAACTTGGCTAGGAGGGGAGAGAGGCATGTGCCCCCTGAGCGGCAGGAGGGCGGGCAGGCGGGCGAGCCGCGGCCTCGCCGCCCCCCCCGGCCCCCTTACCTTGCCGGGGGTGCAGCTTGTGCCGCCGGCTGCCTGCCCGCAAGCCGTCGATGAAGAGCGTGCTCAGTGCCAGCGCCAGCGGCGCCAGCTGCATGGTGCTGCGCGCCGCCCGCAGAGCAGAGTCGCCTTCCCCCGGCTTCTCCTTCTTCTCCGTGTATTTCCCCCCTTTTCTTCTCCCCTCCTCCGCGGGGAGCTGCCGGGGGGAAGGCGCAGGAGCCGCGCGGGTCAGGGCCGCGCGGGCCGGCCGCGCCGCGGGCCGCGCATGGTGCGCGCCGGGCCGGGACCCACGGGCCAGGACGGGAGAACCGCCCGCCCGCCCGCCTGCTCTCCCTCGCTTTGCGCCGCTCCCCCCGTCGGGCTGGTGGACGGGACGCTCCCGGGAGCCAATTTAAGGGGGCGGGCTCCATAGATCAAGCAGGGGAGAGAGAGAGGAAAAAAAAAAAAAAAAAAAAAAAAAAAAAAAGAGCCCGCCCTTCCTCCTCCTCCTCCTCCTCCCCCAACCCCGCTTCCAGCATGTCACTTTCTTTCATTCCCAAGGAATCGCAGGTTTCAGCCAAGAAAAGCCCTAGCCGCGGCGGCCGGCGGGGCCCCCGGCTTTGCCCCGCTGCAAGGGGCGCACGGACCGGACCGCGGCCCAGCCCGGCAGCCCCCCAGCGCGCACAGGAACCGCCCTGGGACCAGCCAAAAGGAGAAAGAGCAGAAAGCACTTCTTATATAATTGTTCCTTTTCCTTTTTTTTTTTTTTCCTCTTTAAAAAGCTTTGAAGAAAGTAGTTTATTAAGCGTATAAGCATTTGAAGAATCCTTGTGTGGCTCTCGAGTATGAAGCACTTAAAACAACTTTGTTGAGGGTTATATCTTGCAATTTCAGGCACCCAGAGGCAAGGCGTGGGGTGGAAATCATTTCCTTATCAAAGTTTTTTATTACAGTTTGGAAATTTTGTATAAAAATGCAAGACATTCTCTAAAGTTACCTGCTTCCCCCCCAAATGGGAAGAGGTGCTCTGAAATTTAAAGCTTGTAGCAAATGGGAAGTAACTGAAACTGGTTGCAAGTTGAAGTTGCACTGGAATAGAAAATTCCAGACTTCTACAATATCTCTCTTTAAGACAAACAATAGAAATAGCATCATTTTCTTATGAAAGGAAAGGCTTTAGAATAATCAGTTTGGAGTTCACCTGAATATTTTATGTGGGCATGAAATTGTGCTGGCGACCTGCAGGGTCCTGATACTTCTGCACAAAATAGCAACTCCTGGATCTTTTAAACCAACTAACTGCTACAGCCCTGCAAGCCACAAACCTCAGTCTTTAGTAATAGATTATTAATTGTGTACAGTGACTATAAAACTCAAAATAATTCAATGACCACATGCAAAGCCATGTATCTTTGATTCTGGTGCTGCCTTGTGGGGCTTGTAGGCAGGGCCCAGTTTCATCCCACTGAGTGTTGAGCCTCAGGAGGAGTCTCTGAGGTGTAGTAGACCCAAGCCAGCATATCCTCTGGGCCCAGTATAGTGTCACATCATCTCCTGGCTCAGTGGCATCATGCGTGTGTTGAAGTCTGGGATGCTTATAGTGAGATAACCCACCTACTTTGGCTTCAATGGATCAACAAAGCCAAACCACATCCACACCTGAGTTGTCTCACCCAATGCATTGGGTTTCACCCGAGGTCCAGTTTTTAGATTAGCGTCACCAAAGGCAGCACTGTGCAAAGATCTCCCAGCTCTGGGATGAGCAGGGGGGCCTGTATTTGCATGCACTCACCTGTGTATCTGCAAACCTACACCACACCTGCTTTTTGTGCTGCAGAAGACCCATGCAGCAGCATCTCCATATCCTAACAGCTAGCTGCTTGCTCAGGCACATGCATTAAAAAATGAAACCTTAGACTAGGAGCAAGACCAAATTATTCTAAAACCACTTCAATCTGAAGAGCCAGCTGGGGCTGCCTTGTAATTCTCTGGCTTACGTGACCCTTCTCAGCTCTTGATTGTGAAAGAGTGGAGGGTCCCCACCTGAGCAAGCCTTGGGTTGCTGGGTAAACAGAAAGGGAAACCTTAAAACAAGGCAGCTGACGCTTCCCTCCCTCCAGGGTTGTTTCCTTGTTCGGGTTCTGTTCTTGGCGGGGGGGGTCTTCTCTGTCTCATCATCAAATAAATGACTTGGTTAATCGTGGGAATCACATCTGCTCCCCACGTCTTGCTGCTGCTGCGCTGGGCTGATCGGAGCACATTTACTGCAGCAGTGAAAAATCTTCCAGTTGTCCCATCATTTCCCCATGTGCTCCCAAAACCTCCATGGGGCGAGGACTCCAGCACAGTTTAGCTGGGGATAGAGTCCCCTCCACTCAGGTGGGATGGACGTTGTACTCCAGAGCGCCAGGGAGAGCCCGTGCTGCCTCGTGGGCTGTTGAGCAACACGGAGATGCAGGTCAGCAAAGGATTCAGTGGGAGTGAAGAGAAGCACACGGAGTTGCCTGAGGAAAGAAAGAGCTGAGCATAGCATTGGAGCTGAGTCAGACAGGAGGGGAAGAGGTGTACGGGAAGCTGGGCCTGCAGGAACCTGGCAGAAGGGCATGAAGCCTTATAGAGGTGAGCAGGAAAGGTCTGCTGTTTTATCCAGGCAGCAGCAGTGCCTCGCTGAGACCATTGTAGCTAGGACGGCAGAGCAGTTAGGTAGCTGAGCTGGCTTGCTCCTGACCCTCTGCCTGCCAGTCCCAGCCTTGCATCCCTTGCACCATGACTGGTGGCCCTGGGAGCCTCCTTGCTTCCATTCAGCTTGGTGCCATTCAGCTTGGTAGTACAGAAAAGAAGATACCAAATTCTCTCTCTCTCTTTTTTTTTTTTTTTTTTTCTCTCAGTTTCCTGCCATTAACAAGTTAATTTGGCTCCTGGGGTGGGGGTCACACAAGCTCAAGACCTGCGCGGGTTGAGAAGTGGCATCCCACAGCTGCAAGTTAGTCCTTTCCCTTTTCAGCCTCCGTGAGCTCGATAAGCATCCTCATGGGACACCCTCTGATGTGAAATCTTTGCACGTACTACCAGGAGGGTAGGAAAACAATCCAAAATGAATTGTCCTCACTTTAGAAGTGGGGAGATGACCCATAGAAGGGCTAATAAGGTCTTGATTTAGGGACAGAGCAGGGAGTGGACTGAAGTGTTCCTGAGAAAAAAAGACGGGCTTTAGAAGAGTGAGAAAACATCTCCAGTCCTTCCAGAAGCATGGTGTTACCTATTTAGAATGCTACTCTAATAATATGCAGAAAAGCTGTACAATGTGCAGCATTTTGATCCTTTACAGCTGGAGAGTGAGAAGTGCAGAAGGAAAACTGTAGCGTAAGTAAATAGATTATGTAGAGCTTAGAGAAACTAAGCAGAAATCTGAAATTCAAATAACTTTCCTATTAGAAAGGATCTATTAATACTTACGGTATGGTAACTGTGTGGACTCCAAAGTCCTCACCCAGTCAAAAGTAACCCCTACGAGCCCAAACTCCCCGTGGAAAAATCCCCTTGAAACCCTGGGAATTTTGCCTATATAAATGCTACAGAAGCTGATTGGTGACAAGCTCTTTTGTAAACTGCAAGACAAGAACTTGATCACAACACCAAAACTTCAGGATGGAGTTGCAGATGGGACACATTACTGCAAGAATATACTCAAGGGAATCAACTTTTCTGCCTTTTTTTCTTTTCTCATTACTTTTGACCCTCCTTCCCATTTCCTTTCCCCCGTAGGTGAGCATGCACCTCGGTGGCTAATCTTTGCTCTTTGCTGCTCTGCGTAAGCATCCTCTTCCTTTATCTGCCGCATCCCTCTGCTTGCCCAGCGACTATCCCGCGAGACGGAGCATTTCCCTTTGATGCTCGCTTGCCAATGCCACAAGATAACCGAAGGCAGCAAACATTTTCATGCTCGCCTCTAATCTTGGAAAGTGAAAGATTTCATTCCCTGTGCTCGGCCAGCTGGTTGCTGGCTGGATCTCAGCCTCTCTTGCTTCTCTGCCTCTGTGTCCAGCAGACAGGCTGCTCTGGTGCTCCTTTTCTCTGAATGGAGGAGACTCTTGTGCTCATTTGCAAACTTCTCTCCTTTTCCATGCCAAACCAGCTCTTTTGATCATAGTTAAAAGCATTTAAATGTGTAGTTTAACTTCTCTACCATAGCCACTTAAACCTCTGCTTTCTCTGTTCTTGCCTCTCTCCCTTGCCCATAAATCAGGCTCTGTGTGAGGAACAAATAGCCCAGCCTGGGCTACCAAGGTAGGGCTGAACTCCATGGTCATTCTGGGGTTTCATCTGAGCAAATGCAGAGGGCTGGGAAGTAGTACCTGCATTTCACAGCAATGCCAGCACAGCGCTTTTATCACTACAACTGCAGCTTGCTTTTGTCAGATTCACATCACTTTGCAGGCAGAAGGAGGTGTTAAATGGTGCCTCAAAGATGCAAAGCAAGGGCAGGATTCAACTCTTGGTCTCATCCTGTTGCTCTAAGGAGCATATTTTGAAGCAACTTGTTAGGGGTCATGCAGGCTTAAAAACCATGGCTGCCTTTTAGCTTGCTGCAGAGTCAGGCTGGTCAAGTAGGCTTGCTTCCCCCAGTGCTCTCCAGCAGGAATTGTGTCCTCTGTGGGAGTCAGTCCTCTGCACTGTTGTCATATGTGTGCAGGGAAGACATGGGTACAAGCCTGTCCTTACAGGGACCTGCTGCTTGCCTGGGTAGGGAACCTGCATTTGGGAGCAAAAAGTGAAGAAGGAAAAGAAAACAAGTCCCTTGTCTTGCTCCCCTTGCCTGCAAACTGGCCCTTCTTTTGCCTTAGAAACAATTTTGAGTCTGGAAAATAGCTTCACGAGGGGAAACTAAGGACTTGGAAAGTGCAAAGCCCACATAGCTGCAGCAAACGCATGGGACTTCCCAGCTTAGCAGGTCAGTTGGGATGGATGTAAGGATTCCTTTCAGCCCTTCCCTGGCTCCCAGCGTTGCTGCAGGCTATTTGCATGCTCCTTCTGCTGCTTACATCTCTCTTATCTGGCTCATGGAAAATGTGTGCTCTGTTCAGCATGGTGTGCCTGCAAGTTGCACACATCCTTTGGCTGGACAAGCACGTGCTGAACCCATCCCCTACCCCTCAGCTTACAGAAGTGATCTGCAGCAGGACCTAAGGTGGCCGAGGAACGCTTAATTCTGGGTCTTCTTCCCATTTTTGTGCAAATTAAGCCATCAAACTAGACATTATGTTGGTTTATCTTTTGCATTTGTCACGCTGTAAATCAATACACTCCTTTTAGCTTTTGATATTACGTACTTGTGCATCTGTGTTAAGTTCCAGGTGCCTTTGCCAAATCGTTAACAGTAACATTTAGAGGACTAAACAGAACAGATGTTCTGTAATCCCACACCAGAAAGCAAATGGGGAATGTTGGAAGTTTTGCAGGTACTGAAACTTCTACCCCTTGGGCCATGTACTTTTATTCAAATAAACCAATTATCAAAACAACTCTGCAACATATCAGCATCAGCTTACAGAGAGGAAAGTGAGATGGCTGATTTGGTGAAGGACAAGGAGTTGTGGAGCTCTGACCCCATCACCATTTCCAGCCTCCCACCCAAGTCTGCATGTAGGCTACATGCATGGAGTGGAATGGCAGCTCAAGCAGCATTAAACCATAAAACTCTACTTTAAGAAGATTGTTTTCATTCTTCCTCTAAATGGAAGATTGCCTGAGAGATAATATATAAACTTCTACTAGAGTAGGAAAAAAGCTAGGCATCTTTACAGATACCCAATACTTTTACCTTGAACTGTTTGATTTCACTATGGATATCACAGAGCAGCCGGGTAAAAGAAGAGATGTCTCCCAGGAGGGGATCTCTGGGACGGTGGTGTAGCATTTGTGTAGTGGCAGAAAGTCTACAGCAGTTGGAAATAAATCCAAAAATTGTCAAAAATAGCTAAAACTAGAAAACGTTTTAGACCTAATACAATCTCTGTCAAAATTTCTTGGGCAAAGCTTCCACTGACTTGGTGAAGTGCAGAATCAAGACATCTGTCCTGATTTATATGGGGAGTATTTTACACAGCATCACATCTTGCTTATTAATGTCCACTTGACAAGCATGCAAGTGGCATTTCATTACCAGAATGCAACAGCTTGAAAACCAAGCGCTGTCTCTAATTATAAAAGACGTCTCTGCTCCCCAAGGTTCATCAGAGCAAACCAGCACATTTTAAAACTCTGCCCAGGTAGCCGAGGCTTCAGCTTGCCTGGGAGAGGGAAGGAAGGAGGTAATAACCTCACGGCAGCTCCATCACACTGTACAACTACTAGTATGACTTAATAACTAAAGCCAAAATCTAACCCAGAGCAAAGCAGTGAGGCACGATTCCTTCCCTAGACACGAAGGGAATCAGACAGCCAAGCAGCTCAAACACGATGGTGAAGATGCTGCTTTCAGCAAGTCTCTAACGTGCTGACTGTAGGGCACGCTGGGGAAGATCTCTCCTCCCACACAGCCTTTCTGCACTTGCATCCAATTTCTTCATTTCCTCTGAAGGCAGCATTGGCAAGGAATGGATCGGGGATGCTTAGGCAGGGGGAATGCGGCATATAAACATGTGATGCAAATCTAAAGAGGGATTTGGTCTCTCCCCAACTATGTCATATTTGTCCTGGGTGAGTGAGGGGTAAGCATGCGCTCTCTTCAGATGTCCCATCTGCAAGGAGCTGCTTGTTTCTCACGACGGATGCACTTGCACAGCCTGGGCGCAGCGGACACAGGAGCTGCAGATCTGCACCTGCATCTTTGCTGCGTTCCCGAGTGTCCAAAATTTCGGCTTTGTAATTTAACTTCCAGGTCAAGCTTGTGCAACCAAAATGGACACTCACAAGAGGAATTCAGAGGTTGGAATTTAGACAAGATGTGAAGGAAAAGGTTCAGAATGAGCAGGATATAACCAAGGACGTGCAAATTCTGGATGATCTGCAGAGCTAAAGCGGAGTTGTCCTCTCCATTCCAGTTGTTTTCATCACCCATCTCTGCTCCATGTCCTCCTGCCTTTTCATTTACTAAACACCTTCCTTTTGATGGCGAAGGTTTGCTATGACCAAACCCTCTGGCAGGTGCAGGGAGAGTTGCACAGATGAAGGGCACTGGCCACATCCTACGTAATCACATTCACGTCGTGCCACTCGGCCCAGGCTGCCACCAACGGAATTAATGGAGCATAAATCCCTGTCTGGAAGCAACAAGCCTCTCCATCTCCCAGCTGTAACTCCTTCTGTCCCTTCACAAACCACTTAAAACTCGGATCTCCCCAAAGAACCACAACTGGGCATTTTGGATCCTCTCAGAAGTGGAGCGTTCATGTAGACAAGGCTGTTGGTTTCAGTGTTAGCTGTTGTTATTTTCAAGAGAATCTGCAGCAGTGCAGCTAAAACTTGTTAGAAACAATCTTATTTTAAATCTATTGCATGGCTTGGCTACAAAGACAGGGCACCAGACGCATTGAGAATGATTTCTAGGAGAGAGCTGAGCTGGTTTGCCTAGATGGACCTTGAGAGTTTACATTTGTAACAGACTATTATTTGGAAGCAAATGTTTGTCAGGATCATCAGTTTTAATTACTCAAAATGACAGCCACTAAAGTGAACTGCACTTACACACAGACCGTTTTTCTTCTGGTCTCCTCTTTCCCTGGAAGGAGGACAGCTAGCATGATTCTTTAACTTTATAGGGAGCAGATTGATACATGTAGACTATTATTAACCAGTTTTCGTCCCAAATAAGGCCCACAGTGCTTTCTTTCACTCATGAATTGTTTGTTGAAGGGAATACAGTGAAGTATTTCCTTTTAACTGTTCTCATTCACTGAAATAAGCAGCTAGTTTTGTCACCTCTAAGCAAACAGAAAAACATGGATAGTCCTCAACATTCCTAAGACTTCTAAACCAAGCTAATTTTGTCTTTTGGTTGTAAAAGAAGATGAGCTGAAACAGAATTACCTTCCTTAAGAACATCTAGAGGACTAAGCAGTGCAGTCGACAGACTTAGAGAAGAATTAGAGTTCTTACTGTTCCAAGAACAAATGGGCATAGATTGGGCTCTATCTACCCATGCTCACACCTGGGAATTGTCCAAGTCGGTGCCTCTTCATCTACCAATGAAGAGGTTGTTGGTACTTGTGCAGCATCAGTACAGGGAGATGCTGGCCCTTGGCCAAGACCACTAGATGCATCTTACCCTGTGAACCATGCTCACTACTCCTGACACCCATGATTAAACCAAGCTCCACAAGAGAAAAAGGATGCCCTGCAGAGAAGCGATGTGCAGCATGAACATTAGGCTCATTAAAACAAAACTGTGCTTATTGTCTCTGTTTCTGTGAATTATTTAACGTCTCTGAGCAGCAAAACCATAATTTTGTAGCCCTGGATAACACACACAAGTAGCATTTTCTAAATAACCACACTTTTTTTTTTTTTTTTTTTTTTTTTTTTTTTTTTTTTTTTTTTTTTTTTTTTTG